>JAVIXY010000060.1:163498-201757 GCA_033030565.1 Fusarium nematophilum
GGGGAAGGAATAGGAATAAAATAAAGGCGCGGGGTTTCTAAGGAGATGCCGAGGGGGTTTGCGAATGTCAGGGACACAAGAGAAGGGATGGGAAAAAAAGAGAGATGAGCTGCGATATTCCTCAGAAGCAAACGCCTTGCAATGGACGGCAGTCAAAGCTGTACTCAGGAAAGGGAGGAAGAGCACCACAATGACAGGGGGAAGCAAGATGCGGCGATGCCGAGGGGACAACAGGAGCAGCAGTTGAGGCTTAAGCTCAAGCAATACCCGAGTATCTCTTTTTGCCTTTTGTCTTGTGCCGATCCTCTCCTGTTTTTTCTCTTCTCTCCAGCTGCAGGCGGCGATATAACGACCAGAGGCTGAGACCTTTTGGACTAAGACAGGGCGAGGACTCGGACTGCAGCGACTCGAGGTCAACTCTCCTTTGTTTGTGGGGGAAATTGGCGAATCCGGCAGAGTAAAGAAGATGAGCGCTTTACGGTCGCTTGCAGCGGCAGCTGGTCGGTCAGTTGGGTCGCTGTCGATCTGCCTACGAGGTGAAAAGGCTTTTTGTTGATTTTCCCCCTTGCAAAGAATGGCCTTGCGTCTCGAGCTATCCGTCCAAGCTGAAGCTGAATGGTCCCTCTTTAGAGGTAGGGGAGGGAGCTTCTGCAAGGGAGGGCGGGGATCTTCAGTTTCGGGATCCGACGTCAGCGACTCAGGTTACGTATGGGCGACGAAAGACGGAAGGAAGACAATGATAAGAATGAAAAAAAAAGGATTTGGGAGGAAAGATTGGGAGAGAGAGGTAGGCAAGATTGGAGATTTGGAGGTTGGTGAGTTCATTTGCCTTGGCTTGGCGACGGCGATTCGATCCAGCAACAAAAACAGCAGTGGCGGCGGTATTTCGACAGGACTAGAGCCCGGTCATGGACCTGGGAACCGGGGACGGCGACAGGGGTGGGTGCTTTTTGACAGGGGATGATCAAGGATAGCTGATTGGAGGTGGAGGTGGAGGGGGGTGGGGGGAGGAAAAGGGAACCCCAGCACTGCTGCAGTAGAGCAAAAGGCGAGGATGATGAGCCAGCGACGAGAGCCAAAGGAGGCGAACTTCGTTTTCGGAAGACGTAATTAGGCCCCCAAGAGGTCCTTAAGAAGTCCTACGGAACCCGTTATCCAGTCCATAGCTACCTAAACTACCCCCTTGTCTCCTTTGGTTCCCCTCTCTACCCCTCGACTTGATTCTGGTCTAGAAAATGGTTCTACAGACGGCGCGTGGAAGGTGGTTTTTAGCGGCCACAATGGGCGAATCGACGATGGCGATATCATTGGATATTTTTTGGTAAACAGGACCAACGACGGGGACAACTAAAACGGCACACGTACCATGGAAGCCAGCCCACTTCAACGCACGCACGCACCTCTCAAGTGATCAAGAAGTGATCAAGACGCAAGGTCTAGAGACAAACAACGGGGTGCGTGATTCGGCATGGCCGCCCTGGAAGCTGCGCGGCCACAGGGGGACTCGCAAGATGGCCGTGTGAGACCTGGTGGAGTTGCGGCTTGGCAGAGCGCGAAAAGAGGGCAGATCCAGCGTGGAGGATAGGGGGGGTGGCAACGCGGGCTGCCAACAGGGACCGGGGATTTGAAATCGTCGATGGAAGAGAGTCCTGGAAACAACACACAAGGGCAAATCCAAGGCATATCAGAACTTCAACTTTACAAAGTGCTTGAGCCGCTGCCAGCACCAAGGTACATAGCAAGTTGCTTTGCAACGGCCGATCCTACTATAGTGGAGTTACATTCGTTCTCCGCCACGGCCACCTCCGTCTTCAACAGGCTAAAGAGAAACGTACCTGACCTTGCATGGAACTCCCATCATGGCATTCTCCATCTTTCATCTTCAACAACAGGATATCCCCAGGTCGAATAAAGACCATATTCCACAATTCTTCCTGCAAATCCCTCTTCTCACATGCCCCTCTCCCCCTCCTAAAACCCAAGTTCCAGACAGGCTTCCCACCTCGATCTGCATCTTTCTTCTCCATCCCCCAGTCTAGAAACGGGCCTTTTTCCCTCTCTTCCTCCTCTACTGTACCTAGTTCTGCGCTATTTCTTCAGATTTCAAACCGTTTACCAATCTACGCAAAAAGGCCACGGCTATGGCTTGGCACCTGGGTTCCTTCACGCAAACAAAAGGCCAAGCCGCCACCGCAGACGCTTCCAGACTTCTGCGTCTGGACCGTCTCCGCTCCGTAAAGGCATAGACCGGTTGTCCTAAAGAGGAAATGCACTGGTCTAGCCCAGAAACAACACGAAACAAACCATATCGAGAGGGGGGACGGAAAAAAAAAAGGAAAGGGACCCTTGGAAAGCCAATCTGGATTAAAAAAAAAATCTGAAAACCCGTTAATGCCGTGATACTTTTCCATTCAAGATACCACACCGAGAGGAAAAGCCGATGAGCATCCCAGCCGAGGCTACATCCCCGTCGCCCCACCTCAGAAAGCCGGGCATGAAGAACCCATGATATCATCACCCTACCCTCCCTCAGCTGTCATGCCACCCCGAGTCCCCCCTAATGCGAACATCATCTGCCTTGGGTGCAACCTGTCGCTGCACGCATTGGCCGATCCCCCGGGACGTGGGACGGGCATCGGGAGGCCCCGATCATCCAGACCCCTCCGATGCCACAAGTGAGACCTGGAGATGTGTATTGCCTGTTTGCCATGGATTGCGCGGGACATGGAACAACCCACGGTTGAATACTACCCGAGTTTTAACAACCTCCCTCACAACTTCGTGAGCATCCAGACCTGAAACCAAGTATGCCCTCTTCTGCGTTGAGTCGTGCATAACCAGTCGCAACTCAACAAAGAAGAGATCCCTTGAAACTCGTCTCCCACTGAGACAAGACATGACTGTCTCGACTGCCAGAGAATCCACCATCACGAGACCAACTCCCCAAGACCACGCCTTACAGGGAACGGTCACACGCC
This sequence comes from Fusarium nematophilum, assembly GCA_033030565.1. NCBI lineage: Eukaryota > Fungi > Ascomycota > Sordariomycetes > Hypocreales > Nectriaceae > Fusarium > Fusarium nematophilum. The sequence goes on from JAVIXY010000060.1 coordinate 166,477, forward strand.
AAACGTCAAAAAGGGCTGAAACATCCAGTCTACGTAGTCTCCAGCATTCCAGCCTTCTAGGCTCAGCATCATCCAAGATGGGAAGTCTCACGCCTCCATAAAACGACGAGCAAACGTCTGTTGCAGCCCGCCCCCCCCGTTTTGCTACCAAGCCTGCAGCGCCGATGCAGCCACTCGAATCATCGGGCTTGATCCGTCAAGATCCCACGGCGCCAAGCGCGGTTCCTTACTCTGACAGGTGCATGCAACGCAAGGCCTCAGCCTGTCAGGGGGGTGTTCCCGTGTAAGTGGTTAGGTAGTAGTGATATTATGTGTATCTGTCAAAACACCAAGCGAGAGCGAATCTCAACCGCCCGGGACTAACGCCCCTGGTCTAATCTACCTCCTAAACACCGACTGGCCCAACCGCTCAATCTCCCTGCCCTCCTGCGTCCCCTTGCCCGCCGCCTCCAAGAGCTTCTCCCACGCCTCCGCGTCCTTGAGCCTCACGGCCTCCTGCGCGGCCTTGACCCGCATCCCGCACTTCTCATACATGGTAATGGTCTCGCCAGTCTCCAGACCCGTACACTTGGGTATAAACACAGATGCCAACCGCGGGTTGCCCGCCTGGAGTGTGAGGTTGAAGAAAGGCTATCGGGCGTCGTCTGTTAGTCTCTAACCCTGTCAACCGGAGAGATCGGGTCTAAACTCACCTCCCACCCAATGGGGCTCTTCCTGTTCCGCGAGATCTCCTCGATCTCGTTCCAATCCCGCTTCGCTACTAGTGCTCGCAACCTGCAGGGGCCATTTATGTCAGCCGTTGAACCACCCACGGCGCCAGCCATCCCAGTGCTGGGGGCTTGCTGGGGAACAGGTCCACCTACCGAATCCACCACGCCACTTTCTCGGGTACCTTGAACTCGCTCTGGATCTTCTTGGCCCGGCCGTGGTAGCCCAGTCGGATGAGCTTGAACATGGTCTCGTTGACGCTGAGGCCGGTAAACGTGTCTGTCAGATCTCGGTCGAAAGCTTCTTGCATGCGCAGCAGCGTCGTGGACTCCTTCAGTGCGTGTACTTCAAAGGTAGACTCCCTCGAGTCGGAGAGCAGTTTTGCTGCGAGAGCCAGCTTGTCCGCTGCTGTTCGAGCGTCGGGCTGTTTCAGTGACTCGCGGATAAACACGTTCGCGCCGTCTCCTCGTCGATCGTCCTGGTAATAGAGATCTTTCAGCAGCGTGTTGTCGCCCTCCTCCTTGGCCAAGGCTTCCACCAGAGCCGTCGCCGTCGGTCGCGAGTTGATAACGCGGAAGAAGGCAGCGAGAGGCAGCTTCTTTTTGAGCTGTAACAAAACAGAGAGCATAAGATCCGTGTCGCCACTTTCGACAGCCTTGTCGAGGGCCAGCTCGTCCTCTTCCATGCTCAACAGAAGCGGCACTTGCCTACCACCGCGGGGCTCATGGTTAAGAAGCTCGGTGGCAAGGCGCCCTCGCCCTTCCTGGTATGCCGCTCGAGCAATCTCTTCAAACGAGATGCCAGGTTTGCCAGAGAGTCTCTCGACGATCAATCTGCAGATCGTATCATCGTCCTCGCCCCCCACGCGAACCTTGCTTGATGCCCAGTGGACGTAGATTCTGTCTGTAGGCAGTTTCAGGTAACCCGCGATCTTCAAAGCGAGGAGGTACTCGTGGCGGTTCAGAAGCCGTCGGATAAGGTTCTCTGGCGTCAAGCGATGATACTGTTCGAATGAAAGCGGTATTCCCACCTCGTAGTACCGAACAGCATTCAGAACGCGAAGGGTCTCGCACATGTCAACAAAGTCGTCGCTGTTGTAAATGTCAAGCACCGATTTGCCGAACGAGGCCGCCTTGAGCAGCCGTTTTTGCCAGTGGGTATCAAATTCGCGCCCAGCTGCATTGACACAAGTATCCACGGCCCCGGTAAGATTGGGCCGTATGAGCTGGATGTAGTCGTCAGCTTTGGGAGACTGAAGCTCCAGCTGGCCGACAGCATCCAGGAGAATCGAGGCTGGTGAGGAGTCCGTGGATTGGCCAAAGACTTCGAGAGTGTCTCGCGGCACTCTCTCCAGAAACTCGCAGAAGTCGTTTGTGATTAATCGAGCACCATCGTGCTCTACCCATGGTCAGTTCGATACTTCTCAATCCAAGACAATGACATACCGGAGATAACATGCACCCGTGTGCTGTCGTATATATACGATGATGAGACATCTCCAGGTCCAATGATATGTACCTCGTCCTCCCAGGCAATCAACGCATCGCTGCCGCACCACTCGACGTACAAAGGCGGTGTTTGGGAGTCGGAATCATGCTCGAGTAACCGCTCTTGGAAGTCGCTTGAGATGACGTGCGCTTTCCCGTTCACCGCATAGAGGTTGACATAACGGCCATCGGGAGAGACACTGATATGGCTCAAGGGGCCAATGTCCAGAAAGCGATCCTCGCAGTCTGTGGCATCGACGACGTAGACGGTCTGCTCGATGCTGAGCAGAACTTCAACTGATCTGGACAGAGTGTGGTTCGGTGAGATGATAGACCAGGCATGGATCTCGCCTTCGGGAGTTTTCGCAAGGGCCTTGGGCCGAGGCTCGGAATACGAAGAGACCGTCACCAGAGAGTTGTTTCCCAGAAGCGCCACCATGCCATGGTCATAGAATCTGTCTCTATTCAGCGACGTGATGATACAAGAATGGTGGAGGGAATGATCTCACCTGCATGATTCGATGCCGTAGTTGTCGGCACCATGGCCAAGGGAAAACTGTGTAAAGTCCCCCTGAATATCATAGCAGCGAACGGTACCATCAGCGGTGACAACCAGGAGCGTCTCATCCTCCGACCAGCCGAGGCCTTTGATGGCTCCCTTGTCCCAGGCGATGCTTCGGAGCTTCTTGCCGGCGAGGCTATAAATGTCTATTGCTGGTTTTGCCGATCTACCGGGCTGATAAGCCAGAATTTTGGTGTCGTCGCGCCATAGTGCTAGGTCGCGAACGTCAGTAAGTGTCCATGCTTTGCTTGGTTTCATCATCAGTGAGCGGAAGAGGGAATGAGAGGCAGGAAACCGGTCAAACCCAGCGAGAATGAGGGTGGAAATATGTCTTTGATAGTCAAAAGGCCGAGCAAACTCACCTAGGGCGCCTGCATATGGAGCTCCGGTAACAATGTAATTGTCCAAGTCAAGATCTTGGTCAAACACAGCTGTGTATTGCTGCGTCTTCCGGAACCACCTGTCCCCGACACTCTCCCAATCAGCTCTCGCGTGAAGCGTGTCCATATCGCGTTATCTCATAGTGAAACCCGAGGCCAGCGTCCTTGGGACCTTTTCTATATGATAACCCGCCGCAGCTGAGGTTATTCGTCAGTTTGTATAGCCGCGCATTAATCGACCAAGGCAGCTCCGGCGAGGTTGGAGAGCTCCCCCGTAGGTTGCCAGGCATACAGCTTGGCTATTCGTCGGCTAAACAAGGTAGCTTGTTCCCGCTCCAAGGTGAGGGGTGGGGCAGGTGAGCTGGTCCCGGCGACGGGAAGCCCACTCCGGCTCCGCAGAGTCGCGCGATTGGCTCAACGACGAAAGCATCTCTTGTCGAGTATTCTGCCCAAGACTCGCCTTTCGCTCAATCCGTCACACCTTTTTTTTTATTAATCCTACCAACTCGTCCCACGACCGTCTTACAAAATCTCAACACCTTCACAATGCCCAACTGGCGTGACCAGTATCTCTCATCCCTCAAGGACGCAGAGCTCAGCAACCCCGTCAACATGGACCTCGTCCAGACATGTCGGTAGAACCCCACTCCCCTACCCCTCTTATACTCCATCTGCGACACGACATCAAACGAGAGGGGGAGGCAAAACTGACGATGCTCCCCTCAAAGGCTCGCAGATGGCGGATCGCATATCTGCCCTGGAGGCTGAGAAGGCCGGCCTGGAGTCGCTCGTCGCCGCCAGCGGGAAGACCCCCGCGCAACAAGCCGTCGAACCGTCCGCCACCGCCGACCCTGGCGTCGTGCAGCTGAAGCAGGACCTCGCCGAGGCCCTCCGATCAAAGGGCGTCACCGAAACGCGATTGCGAACCGCCGAAGACGAGCTCACGAAACTTCGATCCAAGACAAACACCGACTCCAGATCCATACGAGACCTGACGCACGATAAGAGCAGCCTCACGACGAGACTCAAGGATCGGGAATACGAGTTGAGGGAGAAGCGGAAGTTGATCGAGGTTCGTTGCGGCATGCTGGACCGCCAGAAGATGATGCGCTGACAGCACCATCAGCAAGTACAAGATGAGATGATCGCGCTCAACCTCCAGATGTCCATGGCCGAGAAGGAGAGGGACAAGGTCAAGAAGGAGAACAAGGAACTCGTCGACCGGTGGATGAAGCGGATGGCCCAGGAAGCCGATGCCATGAATCTCGCCAACGAACCCATCTTCGAAGGACGATAACCGACCTACGTAACCGGCCATTATACCAAACTTCAAGGGTAGAGAAGTGCAAGGGGCCGCCGAACATGACGAAAAACAAAGTGCTATATGGAGTATCCTGTAAGCCTGAACAATCCTCTTTCCAACGCTGATGACATGCCCCCATCTTTCTTAACCCAATCTTGTACCATATACAGTCCTGCATCCAGTGCTGACGAAGCTCTATAGTCTACTTTCGTGTCGAGATAAAGTACGATCCTCCCGCGTTGGTCCAGCTCACATAGCCCTCGGGGTATGTGCACTCCTCGACCTCGAGGATCGTGCTGCCAACATCGTTGATGTTGTGGTTGTTGCTCTTCTCCGCGACAAACGACTTGAGCGACACAATCTTGCAGCCCGATTTTAGGTCGAGGAACATCCGGACCAAATCGTCGTTCAACTGCGAGGTGAAGGCCTTGTTGTTCACCAGGACCACGTCGGCCCGCTTGAGGGCCTCGTGGATGGGCACATTCTTACGGAAGTCACCTCGTTCCAGATGCACCTTGCCGGGTCTCACGCCCCAGAGCATGCATCGGGCATCGAATTCCTTCTTCTGCGCCTCGGCAAGATTGCACGCGTTCTCCATCATCTCGCAGCCCCAGCTCTCGCAGCCAATCTCCAGCGCCGCTTGCAGGGCGACGTTTCCGACGCCCGAGCCTAGGTCCACAAAGACTTGCTTGGAAGTCATCCTGGTTTGCTCCACCAGGATTTTCGAGATGAAGGGGTGGAGGAGCTCGCCATAGACATAGTCGGTCCCGTTCTCGTATTTGGACAGAAGCTCGACCTTGAGAGCCACGGTGCGGTCATAGATCTGATCGAGGATGAAGGCGACGAGGTGTTGGGGGAGCTCGTGCATGGTATCGAGGTTCTTGGCAATTACGCCGTCTTCGACCAGGTTGAGGAGCTTTTCGTTGTACTCGCGCAAGGCCGTCTTGAAACCCATCAAATCCTGAATGTTCCGGTTGGATGCCTTCTCCAGTCGCCGGATAATACCGCCGTTGGGGTTGGTGAAGGGCTCTGCCTCCTCGTCGGTGAGGTACGTCTCGGCTACATGGCGAACTACCTTTATGCTCGCCTCGACTGCATCGATCTTGTCCTTCCCCCACACTAGCTCATACCTGGAGAGAATGTTAGCCAAGTCTATAGATAAACCTTTGCTATGGGGGGGCACTCACTTCTCGCGTGGCTGCAAGCTGGGATATTGCAACTCTATAGCGACATCCTCCTTCTGTGCGCCCATCACAGGCACGCACTTGTGCTCGAGAGACGCAACGTCGACGGCGTGGATAAAGCCCCGCCTATCTAGCCTGTCCTCGAACGCCCGCACGCTCCTCAGCTTACGGCTGGGGTCGACAAAGCCGCCGTCTTCGGTGCCCTTGCGCTGTCTCTTATTCGTGTCAAGGGTCATCCATCCGTCGTCTTCGCCATCGCTGTCCTTGTCGAACTCGACGCGGTCGCTAGCCGGGGACCGACGCGACACAGACGAGGCCTTGCGCTTGCGCTCCAGCCGCTTCTCGTCCGATGAGGAAGGGTACGGCGAGTGGCTGGCCTGGCGGGCGAGGGGCTTCGGGGAAGGTCGGTGAGAGGACGAGGATCGCGAGACAGAGCCGCTGAGGGCGGTGGGCTTCGGCTTCGGCTTGGGCTTTGGAGCGGCGGGCCGGTCGACGACGACTTTTTCGATCCGGATCTTGGGAGGGTCGGCCTTGAACTTGTTGTTCTTACCACCAAAAAGACGCATCGTGAGGAAAAAGAGTTGGCGAGGCTAGGCCCGCGGTGAGAGGGGAATTATCCAAAGTAGAATATCGTGAGGACTCAAAAAGACGGGGTCAGACTGGTCCGGTTGGGTCAGGGATGGAGGGGTTCGCGGTGGCGTGCGTGTCGCTCGGCAATGTCGCGCAGCGAGCGGGACCAGATTAAAGAGTACGGAGGTAGGGGGGATCAGATGCAAAAGAGTGAATAGAAGAGAAAAATAGAGAGGATGGGGAGAGAGAGAGAGAGGCTGCGAGAGGCGATAAGCAATACCGAGCGGGTGTAAGGAGGGGGGGGGGGCTGACGGGTCGAGTTCTCAGTGTCGCATCGTGGCAGTTAATGAAAGAGTTCAAGTTCGAGGCGAAGTACGGAGAGAACGGAGTCCCGGGCTGTCTCTGGGATGCATGAAGCCTTACATCAGCCGGGGCCTCAGCCGGCCTTGTCGGCGGCGGTGACCCAGTGGGTGGGCGGTGCTAGGCAGGCGTGCCAGGCGGGCAGACGGGCAGGAAGGTCCCTTGGAAGCCAGGCCTGGCACTACCGGGCGGGGCGTTAGTGACCTGTAAGCCGCGCCTGCCCTGGAGGACGGCGCTGACTGGGAGCAGGCCTGAGAGGTGGGGCCCACGGCACATTAACACGTTAGGCACGTGGGGGACCTCCCCTTTCAGCCGCAGATGCCTTGCGGATGAGTTTCTCGGGGGCGACTCAATTTACCCTACATGGACACTTGACGTGAGGTTACATTGAGAGTTTCTCCAACTCCTGGATATGAAGGTAACTTGATAATAATTTGAACATGTTCTATTCTTCTTCTTATTGGAACAAGGACATGGCTATGGCCTTTCTACCTCGGTAAACTCGTGCAGAAAAAAGCAAATCGGCAACTGAGACAAGACAATATAAACTCGCGGTGAAGCCATCAAGTGATCAGATGCTACTATACTCGGGACAATACCTGGTTATACTTTAACTACCTCCAACAAATTATACTTCTAATACTAATACACACAAGAACAGTATCAATAGCAAGAGCAAAAAGGAAAATAATCAGAGCACCCCGTCGGCTCGAACATCCCCCTTTCGCCACTGAGCTCTGTAACGACACAGCTCTCCCGTCCCACGCCACAGCATTCCCCTTCATGGGCCTTGGAGAACCGAGTTGACCTAGAGACAGAGACTAGTTAGCTTCAGCTCATTGTATCAGAATCTGCAGCAACTTGCCGGAACTTTATCATGGTCTTATCCGTGCAGTCGTCCACGAGAAAATGCAAGCCCCCAACGTCTACATGCCCGGCTCGACTGTTGATCGGCATGCGAGCAGGACGGACCTGGACGGGAATCCGAGTGCCTGCCACCTTCACAGCACACTTGTGAGGCACGCCACCTCCAGTCTTGACCGGTTGGGTGTGAGGACACTCCTCGCACTCGATCATATCCGGTCTATCGCCTCCCAGTATCAAGACTGGACGCTGATGGCCGCACTGGAGGATCCGGCGGTCCTGCTTTTCTCTGCAGACTGCCATATCACGCAGCTTGCGTGGGACGGTGCTCATGTGTTCTACCGGGATGTAGGAGTGGTCTGGCTCAGGGCATAGCGAGCAGTTCAGAGGTTGGTCCTCGACGATCTCGCACTTGGCCGGGTAATCCGAGTGCAGCCAGAAAGCCCGGGAGGCATCTTCCAACAAGCGAACCTTGGCCTCCTGGATCCCATCAGACAATTCATGTCGGAAATCCTGCAGGGGCTTGACCATCCACGAGACCTCGTCAACTGGAAGCATCACTTGCGAAAAGTCGGGCACGTAGCCCGGCTTCAGGAAATCCTCGTCCCCGGCCGCGTCCGCAACCACTTCATCAAGTTGATCCTCTGCGGTCGGGACATGGCGGTGATACCAGTGCTCTGCGAGCTGATTAAAGTGGGAGAGGCAGAGGGTTGCGCCGCGGTTGTGGGGATATGCCTGGTAGAACTCGAGCATGAACTGCTCCTTCATCGCGTCGTCTTCCTTGACGAAGCTGTCCTGGCCAAACAGCCTGATACTGCAGGGCTCCTCTTCCTCGGCGTTGTTTGCGTCTTGGCCGTTCGGCACCGGCAAGTCAGGATAGGCGGGGGGAGTTACAGAGGGTTGTTCCCTCTTGACCCTTTTTGGTGGCCTTGAACACGTGCTTAGTCGTCTGGACCGCTTCTTCCAGGACTTTGTGCCACGTTTGAAGGTGACCGATTTGGGTGGCCTTGATGAACCGGGCTCTGAGAAGGCCGGCTTGGAAGCAGTTGCGGGTTTGGTTGAGGCTTCGGTCACTGCCTCGGTCGTTGATCGTGTAGCAGCCATATTTGCATAGGTATCGGTTCCTTGGATACTTGAGCAAACTTGCTTCTCATTTCTGGAACAATCCGGCTGCTTTTATATCAAGTCATCGAGCACGATTTGGAAGTGTCCTCGAGTCTCACCTTTGTTGACTGGCCCCTTTGTTGTCTGATGGATTCGTGATCGGTGCTTACACAGAACAACCAGAGTCTTTAATGTCACTAGCCAGAAAGACAAAGGCTCTTGGAGGTTCTAAAATGATACTGCTGCTGTTCGCATGCATAAAAAGAGATGTAGAACAGGCGTGGAAGCCGACAAAGACTTGTCGCAACGGGACAAGGGGAAGGATATTACACAAGGGACTTGCAGCAGACAGCCAATCTCTCCTTCATTGTCATCATTTCACAACAGTTTATAGAATCGATTGTTCGGCGATTGGAATTGGTGAATGGATTGGCTTCGTTGCAGATCAACCGCGAATCACGCATTATTCCAAGACGTAGTGAACGACTCTTCTTATCTATCGTTCAACAAAATACCTTGCCAGATGAGATATCCAAAACATGACACACAATGACAGTTTAAGCCAATCTCCCGAGTTCCCTTATCCAAGGATAATACTTGACGTACCAAAGTGAATCGCTGCCACCCAAAACCCTCATATTTGGAACCAGTCCGTTTATACACCGACGCAGGCATCATAATCATATAATCCACCATACAAAAGGAATCTTTAAATATCGTCGTCGAAGAAAGAAGTTCGTGCTTGTTTTAACTGTTCGTGCCTAAAACTTGTTAGACAAAGAAGTGGGAGTTAGGCGACTTTGTTGTAGCCATCTTGATGTACATGGTCGAGGAAGAACTCGGACCACTCTGTTGTCTACAGCGCTGCTTGTAGGCCTGACCAAGTAGTGGTGAAACTTCCACTCCTTGTTCTCACTCGCCGACCCTGAGAGTCGCTCTCTTCAGAGACAGAAATCTCGACATGACGCTGGATGCGAGACTCTGCGGCCTCATTGATTGTTGAAGGAGCCTCGCTCCTGCTGATGCTGGGGTCGACAGTAATCTCAGGCAGATTTACACTCTCGACAATGTGCACTTCGCTCTCGTTGTCTGTGTTGCGCGCCCCGGGGTTGCCCGAGATGGGCCGAGACGCACGTCGGCTCCTGCGCCTCCAGGTATCCAGAGACGTGATGTTGGAGAGTCGCGAATCGGTCTTGGTGCTCTTTGGGGTGCGAGACAGACCAAGAGACGAACCGACTCTACTGACGAGCGGGACAATCCATTTCTTGAAGTGTGGGAAGAGCATGGGTATGTTTGTCGTGACGACGGCGACGAACGTCTCGCGGACTGCCCAAGAGCCGGCAAGTTGAGCACCGTTCACAGGATCCTAGACAGCGTTGGTAAACGGGGCACAATTATAAAAGGGATCTCCGTATACTGACCGAGACGAGGAGAACAACTCGCAGGATAGCAGCAACCGTGACAAACAGCCCACAGCTGAAGAGCGCAATGAGCCAGCACTTCTGAAGCCACGGCATAGCAGCCTTCCACAGCATCGGCATCGGAATCATGATTAGGTAGAGGTCAGTGGCGATGTTGAACGAGAGGTACGTCCAGACCAAGGCGGGGGAGATGGCAGGATGGCAGTAGGCTCCTGGGTCTGGGTAGATCTGCCACCAGCGGTGGAACGGGGAGCAGCTCAGGAAGAGGTTGAGCTGCACCACGACCCAACTGCTGATGATCAGAGCGAAGCCGATGATGATTCTGGTCCGGTAGCCCTCGAGATCCTTTGTGAGGCGGTAGTAAAAGGTGCACATGGCGGCTTTGAGGACCCATAGGAGGAACGAGTATGTCGACCATCCTGCAAGCTGGATCTTGGATCCCAGAACCCTACACCTGTTTAGAAAACGGTAGAGAGGCACTTGGGATAGACACTCACCGGAGTTGATATTCTTGGTCATACGGTTGCAATGCAGCCCGTTGCTGATCTGTCATGGAGTTGTTTGCCAGTCCCCTGGCGATATTTCCTACAGAATATGCGAGGACAGTCTCGAAAGAGTATGCAATCTGCAGTTGTCAATATGATGTGCTGGATGGACTTGTTGGAGGCTTGAAACCCTTACCGCAGCCACGACGACCAGATAGTCGTCTGCCCACAGATTCTTGAAGCCAACAGTGCTGATCCGCACATACGATCTCAAACCTGTGATCAGGAGGGCAACGCCCAAGAGTGTAAACGCCTCGATGTTGAAAGCCCTCAGAGGCGCCATGGCAGCAACCTCAGCCGCAGCCTTTTCTTCAGGAGACATAGTTGGATCCATTGCTGAGTAGCACTCGGAAAGAAAACAAAAGTGGAAAACAGAGTAACAAGAGCCAACCCCCCGAAACTGGCCCCTAGAGGAGGGAACTCGCCCGTATAAGAAAAGGGCGGACCAGAAACTCGAGAGCTAGACTCACAATGACATTGTGCGAGAATCCTGACTTGGTCTAGTTTTACATTACGAGGGATTCTACCAGAGGATCCCTCTAACAAGTTGCGACAGATGACCCCCCTTCCTCCCTTGAACGAAAAGTGACTTGTACTTTTTAAGACGCCATCACGAACGAACCGGCAGGGCAACTCCCGCGTCGCAAGCAAAAGCACCACTCGGCCGACGAACCCCCCCACCGATCGTCTTCCTCGAATGAGAAAGGTCCGATGAGCCTGTCTTGTTTCGTGGCAGAGGAAAAAGAAACGTCAGCACGACGGAGCGAGATCCGCGGCCCTTTTTATGCCAGACTCGTGTGGCTAAGTGCCGGGACCTATCGCGAGGGGGGTGGGACCAGAGTGAGATGTGACAAGTCTCCCTCTCGCTTCACGTGTTTGACATGTCACGAATGGATTTGCTTCGCCAATGAAAAATATGCTTCGCCATAGGCGGGATAATCTAGTTGTTAACAAGGAAGTTCGTCTTGATCTATCCATTGCAGAAAAGTCGTCACAATCGGGGGGAGAAGAACAAGGGCAGAATCCGTTTCCGAGCCGAGGGAGGGAATTCCAGCTGAACGGTGAGACATGCGGCAACAACGTGTGCTCGCTGCGCCCTGATGTCTCACTTGGATGGCGATACTGGCGCGCTGCCGTTGGTTGGGATCTGGATGCTCCAAGACTATGGTTCAGAAAGGCCAAGATCAATATTTCCGGGAGGGCGGAATCTGGGGACGTCGGACTCTCACAAGCGGGCCGATCACGGGAGACGGGGGGCTCTTTGGTGCATTTCCTTTTGGGAATCAGCACAATCTTGGCGTCGGGAGTGTTGTTACAGCCTAGTCTATATTCGCAAAAAAGAAGGGCGATGTAACTCTGACTATGCAGCTGACCCGAAACTCTTCGGCCTCGCTTCAACACCCAGGTTGCAGTTTTCTCTCAAACTTGTCATATTTGGCCCGTCTCTCGTCAGCTTCACGTTATATTTGCTTCTGCGCGGAAACTAGAGTGTGGCAGTGAGCTAGGCCTGCCTAAAGTTGCGTGCTTTGATCGTTCTTGACGCTACCCTACATTATGGCTTGTTCGAGTTCCGAGGCAGGGCATGCCAACTGGAGAAGTATGGGATTTATTAGAGATAGCCTCGATGGTGAGTTCATGAGGATCTGCAGTTAATACTCGCAGCGTTATTCTGTGAAGCCCTGGTTGACCGGGCGTGAGCTTAACGCACGACACATCAAATCGAAGATAGCCTCCTTAATGCCCTGGTCTCGAAACAATAATCCTTTAGCGATGTCCTGATTCAAGAAAGGCAGGCCTATGATGCCTTTTCACATACAATTTAGGTATCATGGATGTGGATGGCAACACAAGTCACATTGCTACTATGTTCATCCCAGAGCAACACTACCCCGTCTAATGCTAAATCAATGTACGCTTTTGTCGTGACGAACCTCCTCTGATATCCCCACTATCTCTTCAACGTCTTCTGCTTCTCCGCATCCGTCGCGACATTCCGCCCCTCGACTAGCAACCCCTTCTTCCTCCGCACGCCATCCATGTACCGCTTCGCCACGTTCTCCTTATCCGCCAGCTCGCCCAGATCCTCCAGGTCGTCCTCTGTGAAGGGCACCCAGAAGGGGTCCTCATCCAGGATCTCGAAGCCCGCAAAGATGAGCTGGGGCTGCGCCGCTCCGCTCGTGCGCTTGCGCATCTCGTCCGCGAAGCCGAAGCTCTCCGCGACGGGTAGCAGCGCCTGGATGGTGAAGAAGGGGGTGCCCTCCTTCATGGTCTCGGCGACGACGCGTCCTCGGCGGCGGGTCAGGACGTCGTAGACCCGGCCGAGGACCTCGGTGGACGCCTGGATCTCGACGCTGTACATGGCGAGCATGAGGCGCGGGGACCAGTCGAGGAAGCCGGCGCGGAGGGCCGACTGGAACGTCTTGATGATCTCGCCCGTGATGCGGCCGAGCTTATCGCGGGCGGAGGTATCGTCTTCGGATAGCGTCAGGGTGACGTCCTCGACGAAGACGGCGACGCCCTGAAGGGGCTCGTTGCACAGGGGCCCTTGGTAGGCGGCGAGCTGGAAGGCGTAGGAGATCTTGTCGGCGAGGTGGCTTGGGTGGAGGGACTCTCCCGCCCGAGGTGCAGCGTCTGTTGTCTTCTCCGCTGCGAACGCCTTGGGGAAGATGCCGTCCGCGGTGGCATCGATGAGGAAGTTGGGTCCGGTGCGTCGGGGCCCGAAAGCTACGATCTTGTCGATGCGGTCCTTCCAGATCTCCTTGCCCTTGCCGCTCTCAAGCTTCTCCTTAAGTTGCTTCTTGAAGTCCTCAACGGATAGGGTGTTGCTGGCCGCCACATCAGTCTCGGCGACAATCTCCTCGCCGTCGGAGTCCTCAGCCGTGGCCTTGTGGTCATATAGTTGTTTTATAGCATCCGCGTTCTTCCCCAGAAAGTCTGTCACGTCCGCTGGCAGCGGCTGCACCCGAAGAGTGATGGAAACCTGCTTCGAACTTGTGGTAGCAACAACAGCGCCTCGACCAAGCTCCTTGTTCACAGGTGGTCGCATTTCCTCCGCCCGTACGATCGTCTCCCGGTAGGGAACAATGGGAGCGCCGGGCTGAATGTCGCACAGAGCAAACCTCTCCTTCAAGTCCGTGAGGCACCGCTCGAGGTGTAGCTCACCAGCAGTGAGCAAGACGTGCTCGCCGCTTCCGAGGAGCTCATACTCGGCACAAGGGTCGCTCTGCACCAAGAGTTCCAGGCCATGGATCATCTTGTCGAGATCGGCAGGGTTCACAGGCTCCAGAGCAACGCGGACAATAGGTTTGCCCGCCATGCTGACACCGGCGAGGTTGACAGCGCCATCTAAGCGGCTGCACAGAGTTCCGGACTTTAGGATCTTGCCCTCGAGCCCACCAATACCAAAGACACAGCCGGCAGGGACCGAGTCGAGGGCCTCCAAGTTCCTGCCCATGAGCATGTACAGAGCGGTTACAGTGACCTCTTGTGGCTCGGGGGCAGCGTTTGGCTCGGCGGGTGACCACTTGGGGGGTATGACATAGAGCTTATCGCCAACGGACAGGGTTCCAGAGTATATGCGAGCAAATCCGATGAGATGCTCGGGATCGACCTTCTTCTCTTCCAATTCAGGGGCGAATTCGTCAATGTTGATTGAATCAAGCGCGATTGACATGTTATCGAGGCCATTCTCACCCGCTGCAGCCTGGGCTCTTGCGGCCTCAGCTCTCTTCTTGCGGGCAAGATCTCGTGCCTCTTCGCCGCTCATCTGAGTTCCAGCTCGCCGCTTGTTCTCGGGCAGTTCACTCTCAGGGACGGATACCATTTTGCTGACGTAGGCAACGACGGGGTCGGATTTTTCGTGCTTGAATGAAACCATGGCATCCTTGATGGACTTGTCGATATGTTCGGATCCGGGTGAATCTTCGAGGAGCTCGGGGAGTCGCTCGGCTTGCGCCGTGGGAGGAGATGGCAGGGACTCGACAACGGATACCAGCAAGGCTGTCGACAAGGGCAGCCAGGAAGCGAAGACAGTTGTCATCAGCAGCCGCTGATCCCGCGAGTTGAGCATGTGAGGCGTCATCTTGATGTTGAGCGACTTTGTCACCTTTTCCAGCAGCTGTCGGTCGCCTCGGCCGTTATCCCCTCCGACCGTTGCCTGGTAGACAGTCCATACGGGCTCGAGCACCAACTGCACAAACATGGGCTTCAGGTTTCTTCCCTTGAGGTGCTTGGGCCCGAGGACCTTTTTCGTTTTGGGGTCCAGGTAGAAGTTGCCCCATAGAACCTTTTCCATCAGGCCGCGCTTGATGCCGAGCTTCTTCTCGTACATGCTGGCAAACTGCCTGCAGGTAAATGCCCAGCCGTCGATGGCGCTGCTGAAGATGACGTTGTTCTTCTCTGGGGCAAAATAAATGTCCTCGTCGTCTCGCTCCTCGAACTGCAGGTCGCCGGCGTCGCTGAATTGGTCCGCAATGGCCGACTCCTTGGCTGCCGTGGCGGCGTTGACTCGCTCCTCCATCCTCTCCCTCCAGTTGAGGTCTTCCTCCATACGCTCGCCCTGAAAGAAGCTTCCCAGGACTGCGTTGACCTGCTCCAATAGCTTGCTCAAGTGAATGTATGCTTCTCCGGGCGTCATCTTGAGCTCTGTGACCAGTCGGTCAATCTTGTTGATGACGAGCAAGGGCTTGAGCTTCTCGGTCCATGTCTGGCGCAGCACCGTGACTGTTTGACTGCAGACTCCTTCAACGGCATCTACCAGAACAACGGCGCCGTCACACAATCTTGAAGCAGTTGAAACCTCGGAACTGAAGTCGATGTGTCCGGGTGAGTCGATCAGGTTGATGAGATACTCCTTATCCTCGGGATCCGCGTCAGGGGCAGTTTTTCGGCGCATGGCGAAGTAGAGGGAAATGGCCGAAGACTCCATAGTAATTCCGCGGGTCTGTTCATCGGGCCTGGAGTCCAGATAGCGGATCTTGCCCGCCAACTTTGGTGAGATAATGCCATTTGTGGCGAGGAGAGCGTCGGTTAGGGATGTCTTGCCATGGTCTACATGGGCCAGGATACAGATCTACCGCAGAGTTAGTGCTAGGTGAACTATACAAACTCCTCGATTAAGCTTACATTTCGGATATCCTTGGACTGTCTTTGAAGACCAGCCAACTTTTCTGGAGTGACGACAGGCATGATGGCGACGAGTCCCTGTGAGTAGCAGTGGGTTATCGATGGACTCTTGACGGCTAAGTGCTCAAGTCTCGAACTCCAAGTCGTCCAGGGACCCGACCGTTTTTGTATAGACCAGACTGAGTCTTGAAAGTGGTTTAACTCTTAGAAACTTTTGAATTCACAGAGGCGGAGATAGGTTGCCTGCCTCTTGCTCATAGTGTGACTAATCCCCTCGGCTTCAAGTGCCTCACGCGAGAGTCAGCAAAACCGTTCTCCCAATCATGCTCTTTTCTCGAACACCTGCAAAATGAGTGAGAATGACTCATACATACGCAGAAAGATTGCCTGATAACGTTAGGACCAATGCCGAATCCAGGCGGCAAAATGCTCTTTGATACATGACCAAATTCGAAAAAAACGTCACGTCCTGATCTCTCCTCCTGCCCCGCTTCACAGCTCTTTGCCCCACCAAGTCCCCTCCCCCCTTCTAAAGTTATCGCAACGGCAAGCCCACAAACCCTAATTAGGTAAGCAGACGAAAATTCGCGTGGTAGTGAGTGGTAGAGCCCCTCGGAGGTAAAATTTCGACCCCTCAATCCTTGACGCCCTCGACGAGACGAGCGACACGACGCGCGAACTACGAGCGATCACACACGATGGCTACCTACCAGAACGGCGTGGCTCCGGCCCGCGCCATGGATGACGACAGCGACGTCGAGGAGGAGGCCCTGGTGGCCGAGTACAAGGAGCACGTCCAGTACGAGGACGGTGATGACCTCAGCCGCACCACCTCTCTGAACCTGGCCGCGCAGACCGACGACATCCAGGCTCGCCTTGTCCAGGCTGCTCAGCCTCTGGACTTCCAGGCGCCCCTCGAGACCAAGTTCCAGAGCTACGACTCCTACTGCAGTCTGTTCCACTTCATCCTGAACTCGGAGGGTCCCGTTGACCTCGAGCCCCCTTCGGTTGGTGGCCCCAAAACATCTTTTCCGGATTTGATTGGGACTGACAAGAATAATTCACAGTACTACTGGGCTTGGGACGTCATCGATGAGTTCATCTACCAGTTCAACTCGTTCTCCTCGTACCGAATGCGACTGGCCCGGAAATCCGACAATGAGGAGGAGCGCCAGATGCTCCGCGAGAACCCCAACACCTGGGGCTGCTACAGCGTCCTCAACGTCCTCTACTCCCTCATCCAGCGATCCCAGATCACCGAGCAGCTCGCTGCCATGAAGCGTAACGAGGACCCCATGGCAGTCGCTGGCGAGTACGGCTCCAAGAACCTGTACCGGATGCTCGGCTACTTCTCCATCATCGGTCTCCTCCGGGTCCACTGTCTTCTGGGTGACTTCAGCCTGGCCCTCAAGACCCTCGATGACATCGAGCTCAACAAGAAGGCCATGTTCGCCCGCGTCATGGCGGCCCACTTCACCACCTACTACTACGTGGGCTTCTCCTACATGATGCAGCACCGGTACGCCGATGCCATCCGCATGTTCAGCCACATCCTCGTCTACGTCTCGAGGACCAAGAACTTCCAGAAGAACGCCCAGTACGACTCCATCACCAAGAAGAACGAGCAGATGTATGCCCTCATCGCCATCTGCGTCGCCTTCCAGCCCACCCGCCTGGACGACACCATCCACAGCGCCCTCCGCGAGAAGTACGGCGACCAGCTCCTCAAGCTCCAGCGCGGTGGCCCCGAGTCCCTCCCCATCTTCGAGGAGCTCTTCCGCACCGCGTGCCCCAAGTTCATCTCCCCCGTCCCTCCGGACTTTGAGAACCCCGAGGCCAACCTCGACCCCGTCGAGCACCACCTCGCGGTCTTCATGGATGAGGTCAAGACCAACATGTGGAGCCCCACCATCAAGTCCTACCTCCGGCTCTACACCACCATGGATCTTAACAAGCTCGCTGGTTTCCTTGAGGTGAAGCCCGAGGAGCTGCGATCATGGCTCCTGGTTACCAAGCAGCGAACCAAGCAGCTCCGATGGCAGGACCAGGGTCTGCTTGAGGGCGAGCTGGTCAACGTCAGCGATCTTGACTATGCTCTGCAAGGCGTAAGTTTTAAACAAGCACGCACATGTCAAAGCAACGCACTAACAATCACTCCAGGACCTGATTCACATCTCGGAGGCCAAGGTGGGACGAAAGCTTGTGGACTGGTATCTCCGAAACCTGTCCCGCACCTATAACTGAGGTGCTACGGAGAAATGTTGGCAAACAACCACTTTTCTCATCTTCCGAGGTTCCTTCAAGCCTGACAGCGCTAGGCATGTCGAGGCTGAAGACCTCAAAAGGGCCAGGGCAAGGACGAACACTTGGGGTCATGCCGGCCGACTTGGTAGGATGCATGGCATGGCAACGGCGTCTCGGAGTTGGTGATGCTCGTGCAAAGGCTTGAGAATTTCTCGAGTTTGGCTGTATGTGTGGCAGAGAAATGGACGTCCTCTTAGAGGTATGAGAAATGGGACATCTTCTTGGAGGCACGAGGACCTGTGCGAAAGGGCTATGAAGAATAAAAGGAATCAAAAGTCATTTAATTCAACCTGCATGACCCTGGCTGGTTTCATCCAACTCCAGTCCAAGCGGTCACACGATGCTCTCCAGCCTTGCTTCCTCTATGAAAACTCCAACACTCGTCTGTCGTACTCGGACACTGGTCCTGTCGGATTTGGTGTTTCAAAGGGATCACACAGAAAGGCTATTCAGTCGATGGAGAACCTATCTGCAATTAGCGAGATGATTGGAAAGATTGAAGTAGCACACACCTTTTCAATATACCTCACCCCCACGCGAATCCCATACTCGTCCACAAACTCCTGCTGATCACCAAAGTCTTCGTTGTCCCGGTCCAGGCACGTCAAGCAGGTTTCCACAATCTCGGCGTACTTTGTTCCCATTCCCTCACGAAGATCGGTCTTTGCCAGTTTGACAAATCTGTCTTTGGCCATGGTCAAGAGAAAGTGCGTCACTTCGTCTTTCGAGGCATCACCAGACACCCCGAGAAGTGACGAGAGCGTCGGAGTTTCGCCCTGAGGACCATACCTGACAAAGCTCTGCCACAAGCCAATTTCGAGCAAGCACACGCCTAGACTGTATATGTCGTGCTGCATCAGGAACTTGTTCTCAAGGATCATGCCCTGCCGCGAAGGGTGTCGGTACAGGTTCCTCTCGACGGCGTCATCACCACGACGTCGAGTCTCGTCGCGTTCCTGTCGGAAGTCCCCAAAGCCAACCAGGAAGACCGATGATGCTGTGCTGTCGTCCCCTGGGCTGTCAAACCGAAGGATGTTCTCCGGGCGGACGTTCTTGTGCACGAAGCGAAGGGTGTGGACGTAGCTGATGGACTTGGCCAGCTCCCGCGCGATGGTGAACCTCTGGGACAGAGAGCCGGGCTTGACGTTGCTCAGCAGGTGGTCTCGGAGACTCCGAGGATTCGTCAAGCCAGGCGGCGTGCGAAAGACCATCGTGAAGCTTGAGGGTGCTCCCCCGAAGCCCACGGCGAAGCCTTTGCAGCTGAGTAGCCCAAAGGTCTGGGGATCGTCATGTTGAAGCCGCTCCGCCAGATCCCGGACATTTTCCCTGGTGACTTCTTGCAAGGCTGAATCTGGGGCGTCGATGCTGTCGAGGATGTAGCCGCTCTTTGACTTTGACTTGTTGTTTCTGGCAATCTTGGAGTTGGAGAATGGAATGTCCGACATTTCCATCTTCTCCAAGTCTGTTGCTCGAAGCAGTAGGTGTGGGGGTTTCTGTATCGTTAATCCTTTGAGATCTGCTTGAATCCTCGACACCTCCGGGATAGATCGCGTCAACTGAGATTCCGTCTTTGCGACGAATTTTCCCAATATCTCCTTCTGCATCCTGAATAGCAGGAACCACGGCGGGTTCAAGTTCTGCACCCAATAGTCCAGAGCAGCGATGGCTTCGTCGAGCGTCTTCTTTTTGAATGCGTACTTGAGCGGCCTTGGGACGTAGACGATGACTTTGTTCCCGGAACTGTCCTCGACGGCTTGGGGCTCCACGACCTTGCCCAGCGCTACTTTTGCATCCTCGAGCTTTCTGGCCACCATGCGCAGGGTCTTGTCGTGGATATCGCGTTGATAGTCGTCGACGAAGTCGTTGATTTCTTTGAACAGCTCTGTCTGATCGATGCACCGTTTCCAGCCAACCTCCAGTTTCAGGGCCCTTTCGTCGAGCTCTGCTTCGGCTCCTCTAAAGGCCGAGCATAGAGCTTGCAACTCGGCGCCGTACCTGGCGGGCTGGAGTTAGCATCAAGGTTGTTTATTCAAGGTTGAACAGCAGCTTACTTGAGGCATAAGTCCGCAGTACCAATCACTGCGAGAACTAAGCCAGCCGTCTCCGCCATTGTAAAGGCTCTCGAGTGAGAAGTGGAAAGAGAAAATGGTCAATTGATTAAGTGGTTCTGAGCAATAAGGAGGATGCTTTAGTATCAAGTATGGGCGCTTAAGTACTGGCCTGGCTAACAATCCCGTTGATCAGCCTGCGGAAAAGCAAGGATGTCCAACACCGCCTTGGCCACAGCCCGATGTTATGACATAAATGCAGCTTTCTCGTTCAGCTGAACAGCCTGGAGTTAAGCCCAGCGCCCTTATTGGGCCCTATACAGAGATGCCCCTCCCCATTTGTTCAGCGGGCTGCATATCGGGCTTGGCAGGGTCCTTGGATATCCTCTAAGCCACTCAGATCTGAACGAGAAGCGCGCGTGGGCGGTTGGAATTCCGCCTTAGATATTCAGAACCCCCCCCTCTCAGCCTGGTCCCCTCGGATTGCCTCGCCGAAAATTTCTTCCTCCCTCTGTGTCTATGGGTTCTGGCTGGAGAGGTCCTGTTTGATTGCACCTCGCCCGAATCCTCCGCCGTCTATCTCCCGTGCCCTTCGAGGCCATGGATTCGCAACTGGAATTGTTCAGAAATGGCGACTCTGAAGGATCTCGTCAAGGACTTCCCGGAGCTGGTCCGAGACTCGCACCTTGAGGCGACCCTCCGCCCGAACAAATACGTCCCCACTGCGACGACACATTTAACGTATTCCGGCGCACGCAGAGTTCGGGAGAAATGGGTTCGCCAGAGGGAGCTCGGCAGAGGAGGCTTCGGGACCGTCTTGCTGGAGAGGAGAGATCCGGAGAGCCGGACGGATTATAACCTCCGAGCGGTGAAGATGCTGGACATGACCAAGATCAGCCCTGAGGATTTTGACTATGTGCGCGAGCTAGAGGCGCTGGCCAAGTTCTCGCAAGAAAAGGTTCGTATGCTTGGTTTAGGCAGACCAATGTAGCTAATGTTCTCCCAGTACGCCAGCTTCTTTTTGAAATCCTATGGGTGGTTCTTCGACGACCCGAATGTCGCAAACCCGGGGGCTTTGTTCATCGCCATGGAATACTGCGAAGCGGGAGACCTGAAGACGTATCTGGAGAAGCTGCATAGAGAGGGAGGTGGTCTGTCGGAGGGTGAGGTGCAGGACATCGCCGGGCAGCTGCTCCAAGGACTACTCTTTATGCACGAGAACGACTTTGCACATCGCGACTTGAAGCCTGCGGTAGATGCCGGTCCCATCCAAGTTCTTTCAAGGTCTATACTGATGCGCTGTGGCAGAACATTCTCATCAAGAGCAAGACCCCCGAGGACAAGTGGCACGTCAAGATCTGCGATCTCGGCCTGACCAAGAGAATTGGGACCGAGAACGGATCTACGACAGTCAGGGGGACTAGTGGATTCATTGCGCCTGAAGCCATCGCAGGAATTGGCGAGAATCCTCGCAACATTAACCCCCTCCCGGCCGACATGTGGTGCTTTGGCGAAACCGTCTTCTACATGCTCACGCACCAACAAACCTTCGAGAACTATCTCCAGCTGTATTTTTACTACCAGGGGAGGAAGGATTCGCCGTTCCCAACTGGGGTACTGAAGAACTCTGGGGCGAGTGATGCTGCTGTCAGGTTCATCCAGCAGCTGATGGTAGCACGCCCGGATGGCAGACTCACTGCTGAGCAAGCGGCCCTGCATCCCTGGATGTTTACGGCGGATGAACCCTCCCCCGTGGCATCACCAGCAGTCGAAGAGTTCACGTTCAAGCAGCAAGATCCGTTAGAGGCGGAAGAGGAGTACGGGACATTCACGCAGACCGTGACTCTCTCTGGTCGAGAGGGCACGGCTCTCTCTTATGACCCTCGGCACCAACCACGAACAATCCCTGATCCTTCTCGGGGCGCGACTATCTCTTATGGCCATCAGCATCAATTAAGAATGATTTCCGATCCTTCCAGCCTGCCTCCACACTTCCAGTCTGATCCTTCAAGCTGGGTTCAACCGCGACGATCCAACCCCCCGTCGACAGCACCGTCAAGAGCTCCGATACAACCGCCCAGCCCTCCGACAGCACCGCCTAGCCCTTTACTCTTTGACAGCAGCTTTGATCCTGGGGACCAAAGCCCGGCTAGGGTGCGAGAAGCGCTACCGTATCCGACAAGTGCTGCATCACAGTCTTCAGAGACTGCAGTCAGACGGCCATTCACACCGGTGACTACCAATCCTTCACATGAGAGCTCGAGTCAATCAAGGCGCCGGGGTGGAAATCAATTTATGGCCCCCGCACCTCTGACTACCGGTCCTTCACATCGGAGCTCCTATGGGAATCAATTTATGCCCCCCATGCCTCTGACTATCGACCCTTCTCGTGGGAGCTCGACCCAGTCAAGAGATGGACCGCGCCAACGTTCAAGGCCGACAAGGCCAATCCCCGTGGTTGAAGATGCGGAGGAGCCCCAGCCAAGGAAGACGAAAGTCAGCCGGTGGAGAAGGTATCTAGGTCTCGGTTCGGATAGACGCGATTCAGATAGTCCCGAGAGAGAGGACTCGGATGGTGGTTGGGGGCCCTATATCGAAAACAACTTGACCGATTTCGAAAGGGACCACTTCTCGATGTAACGGCAAGGGAATGGTGGGATCTTTGCGGTTTGTCCTGTAGTCGAGGCATCAACTAGGCAGCACTAGAATAATCGACAGCTTTAGGGGCATGGGTCATCTGGAAGAATGTGACATTCACAACCGGCATGCACCCTGCACAGACCAATACTTCAAGGAGTAGGGTATCAATATGTTCTTGAACCCAATGACCTCAACCTCGTTTACGGATATAGCATCACTTACGGATACAGGCACGTGCCACGAAACAGTGCTCTGCTCCATACTGCCAAGCCAGCTTCCGGGAGCCGGGATTGACGGTGCTTCGGAGTTGATCCTGACCGCCGGGTCAACTGGCGGGGCTCGGAACACTCGGCCTTGATTCCGGATCCTCTGCAGCATCCCGACGGGATCTTGCAGGACTGAATTCCCGTTTTGGGGGGGTTCCAAAGGTGACGGCTTACAGAGTAGATAACATTCCCCGTGTGCCCAGGGCGTGGGCTGACTGGTCCATGAAATGCCTTGGATTGTGCTGCCTGAGAATGGGGATCTGGTATGACGGTGATGATGCGGTGAGCAGGAGGCGAGACGAGAGATAGCAGAGTTGCACGTCGCCGTGGATGGGCTGAATGTTTCTCGCTTATGGTTCCCTGCATGCATCTTCTCGTCTGATGGTGTTGGAGCTGTGCTGTCAGATGGGCTCGGCATCTGGACTCAGGTCCGGCATCCCCTCCCTCCCCTCCCCTACACCCATCCACCCATCACGTCCCCATCTCATCTGCGGAGGCTCTGTTCTCAGCCGACAAACCATGCTCCTTCCAGCTAATACCCCACTAGCTCATCCCTCTAACCCCACCACAGCCACCGCTCCGCGAAGCCCAAGCGCTGTTGGCGATCCACTGAGGGAGCGGCCGGGAGTTGAGTTGCGTCGCGTCTCCCCCAAAGAACCGGTTCCCCAGGGCGCTGGGGAGGGATGTTCGTCATCAGAGAGTGCCGAGAGAATTTAGTGCGATCTTGGCTTCCTCGGGCTGCCTCTCGGACATTGGTGTCGCACTCGGGCCATGACTGCCGGCCCAAGAAAAAGCTTCTGGTGTTTTATGGAAGCTTTTCTCATCAACCCGCCCCCATTGCGCGAAGCTGGGAGGTTGGGATATGATTTTGGGTGCCCAAACAAGGTGGCATTAGTGAGGGGGAAGCCGTCCCCTACTAAGTGCCGCTTATTAGGTGGATATCCCCGGCAAGCAGCCCTACTCGTTGGACAACTTGGTTAGGAGGATGGGAGACGTTCCATGTGATCTAGTTTCAAGGATGATGGTGTTTCTAGGTAGCGTCGTATTTGCAGAAGATAGAGTGTGAGTGGGCTAATATTTCTTTTGCTGGGGGCGGCTGTCGATTTCTCTAGATCTGGCCTCATTTTGCTCTGAGTCCGTAACGGAGGAGAGAATGGGTGGCCCTCTTGTTGCCTCTCTTCTCTCTATTCGCAATATCCTGTGGTAGAGAATATCTGCCGGGGATTGATAACAGGACCCTGCTCGCAGTTCATTCCATTCCGACCAATGGTTCCCCGCAGCCAGCGCATGCCTCTCGCGTGCAAATCGTCCCGCGTCTTGGCCTGCATCCCATCGCCCATTGCCACACACCTCATTGTTCCAGCATCCCTGGGCATTAGCAAGGGATGGATAACGGTTTGCTTCGAGCTGACGGGACACTACGTCAACTGCGCCTTTGCACTTTCGCAGCCACCACATCTGCATCTCCAACCTTGATCTCACATCAGGCGTCTGTCTCTCTCTCTCGCTTGTAGATCTCGCTGGGCTCGGTGAATTTCCGCTCGGCACATTTTACGACGAATCTTACACAGACTGCAACCCATGGAAACGCAATAAAACAAAAACCCGGTCAGGATTTGATTGCTGCCCAGTCTAATAAGCCCACCCCTTAAACTTCTCCCCCCCCCCGCCAAACTACAAGTCACCGCACCCATCGTGACGTGGACCAAAGGCCCGATCCGTACGGCGCCGTCGTCTGGGGGGCATATCTCCGCCCTCCTTCAGTGCTCACGCACTCCTTCTCAGCGCATCTTGACGACGCTAGATCGCCCTGGATAGGATGCCATCATTGACCGAAATGATTGCCTAAGGAAGAAAGAAAGGGAGGAAAGGAAAAAAAAAAAGTAGACCAGTTCTCTTGCAAACAAGACCCTGAACCCTAATGAAAGTTCCCCCCTCCTTACTTTTTTCCCCCTTCATCATTCATGTTTGATCATTTACCTGAAAAGGTAAAAAGCGAGATCTGAAAACGTGGTTTCTTCCATTCCTTGCCTGACAATAACCTTACTTGTGACGAGATCTGGGCTGACCTAGGCCTTGGCCGTGGCTTCACCTCGTCACCTTGACCACCTTCAGACACAACGATAACACACAAACACACAGACACACCCCGTCTTTTACTTATCCCACACTCGTACAAGAAGTCAATCACTTGCAGTTGATCTTTGCAGCTGGGGTTTTTTTTTTATTACCCATCTCCTGCTTTGCAGCAACAACAATCCCTGCCCTATCTCTCTTTCCCGGCCGCCACCATCACCTGCTTGCAGCCCTTCTCACCCCCGGAGAGCTTTAGTCGCCTTCACCACCACCGTGAGCGCAAGCCTTGATCGATCGCGACCGACGCCCGTTCTTTCCATCGCTTCGCCGCAGTCAACCTTGACCGACTGATAAAGCAACGTGAATTCCCTGGCCAGCTTGTCGCATTATTTCCCCCTTTTGATTTCTGCGCCAATCGGTCCTGCGACCGCCCGCAAACAGCTGCCTTCCCATCCGCTTGCGTCGCCCTTCACCAGGAAGCTCTCTCCACTCTCACCTTCCGCAGACATCGACTCTTCAGCGTCACCACCTTCTCTTCCCACAGCTGAGGTTAGCTTCGCCTCCCTCGCCTATCGCGTTAAGGACCTCGTCTTCGTCATCTGCACCTGCTTTGTGCGCCTTGTGATTCGGTATTTCCTTCCAAGGCCAAGCCTAGCTTGCCGATCAGCCTCTTCGGCCTTGGCGACAGTCGCAACCTTGGCAGCTCGGAAAGGTGGTTCTTGGGTTCTTCGTCCAAGCCGAGCTCAGTCGCGAAGCGTTTCTGTCTTCTTCATCTACCAAGTGCCCCGTGTGCAGACCTTACCGATTCTTTTTTCCCTCTGAAGCCTTTTTTTTTTAGTCCTGCCCGGACAAACTTGTCTCTCCATCTTGAAGCTTCACCCAACCGATAACATCTGTCGCTCAGCATTTCCCACCCATATTCTTTCTTTTCAGCAGACTCCTCGCGGCCAAAGGCATCGCCAGATAACCAGACACAGAGCAAGCCAAAGGAAGGCACTGCTCCCCCCGCCAGCCTGCTTGCCTCTTTTTGAAATTCTTGTATCGCGAACGACATGGCGACGGCCTCCATCGCCCCGCCTGACACCATTCAACGCTCCGACTCTGATGTCTCTCCAAAGACGACTATACCCGCGAGTGACTCAAAGAACGCCGACTACTTTCCTTCCGACTCAAACACGGTCGATGGCTCCAATACTAGTGTGAGGGCCAGCGACGGCGACGAGTCGTCGACTCACAAGTCGAGCGTCTCCTTCGCCGCCGATGAACCCACGGCGCGCAGTTCCAGCCTTGAGAGCAATGACAATGCGGCGAACACGACCGCGTCGACGATACGTAGAAAGTCGTCCGCCAGCTCGGTCACCTTTCTTCGCATGAGTAATCCTACTTTGCCTCAGGGCACCCCACAGCAGATGGGCAACTCGCGCATCCGTGTGAGCTCTCCTCCCCCCAAAAGGTACGTCGTATTCCGTTATCTGCTTCTTTCTTTCCTTCCCATCCCTCTCATGCGGGCCGTTTGCGATTGCGTGGATGTTGGTGTTTCGGGACAATTCCATGTGGCCAGGTCAAACAGCAAAGCTTCCTGGAACGTTTTTGCGACATCCCGAACCCATGCTTTCACATGCGAGCCATGGGTTTCGAATCCGGTTCTTCAACTTGGCGTCCCCACCGAAGCTGTCTTTCTCAGACATGATCTCAGACGCCATGCTCGGTCGATCATCTCGACCACGCGAATCGAAAGATATTTTTTGTTGGAAACAAACCACAGTCTCACTATGGCACGTTTCCTACCCCATGTTGGCCAAGGTCTCGGGTGATCTGGTACCTAGGATATGCAAGGCCAAACGAGGCCATGCACAGGTCAGACCCTGGGCATCTGCGTTGGATCGGACACCCCGCATCAGGGCTCATCGAGCATACCGAAAAAAGACCGCTGCGATGGTCGGTTCCCTTGACTTCATGACATGCTGGACTGGCCATCCCAGGCCGGAGACTCAAGAAGCTGAGATCCGGACTTGTCTGTGGAACCTGGGCCATTGAATTGCCTCGTCCAGTTCGCTGGCGACAACCTTCGTCTCCACCACAATCCTGCCACCAGAACGTTACCCCGCTGTTTGCGACAAAGCTTGGCCGTGGGGATGACCGAAAGACTCTTCTAGGAAGCTAGTCACTTGGGCTGGGTCGTCAGGCCATCCTTCGTCACAGCCACCCTTGGTCGTGAACCCGCAAATTCCCGCAAGATATTTGGACTGGAACCGTCATCGTCATCGTCAACTCTCTTCCTCGATCCCCTCTCTCTTGCGCTGTTTTCCACAGCCATCCTACACATCTATTCTTACTGTTCTTTTGCCCACGCTCTGTGGCATCCTCTCGCATGACGATGGCGACACTAACCGAGACCCCGCCCGACAGATTCCAGAACCATATCGCATTCGACAATGTCCCGACCGGCGAGGCAACTAAGAATAACACTATCTCATTGACCCTCAATGTTCGGCACGATGGTTACCAGGCGCGACGTAGATCGCGCACTTTCATGGTCGGCGTCGACGAGCACAGCTACTCCGACTATGCGTTGCAGTGGCTGCTCGAAGAGCTGGTCGACGATGGTGATGAAGTCGTGTGCGTGCGAGTAGTCGAGAAGGAAATTCGCTACACCGACAAGCAGTACCGCGACGACGCTCAGTCGATCATGAAAGGCATTGTTAAACGCAACGGCTCTAACAGAGCGATCAACATCATTCTTGAATACGCCGTGGGCAAACTGCACACGACTTTTCAGACGCTGGTAGGCATCGCCCTCTTGTCGCCATGTGGCCAGGCGTGCGGGCTAACGGTTGCACTCTCAGATCCAAATGTACCAACCAGCAATGCTCATTGTTGGAACTAGAGGTCGTACCTTGGGAGGCCTTCAGGGCCTGGTTAATACCCGCAACTCTTTCTCCAAGTACTGCCTTCAGTACTCACCTGTACCTGTGGTCGTGGTCCGACCGACAGAGAAGCGCCTTAAGAAGAAGACTAAGCGTGCTAATGACGCTACTCGTCAAACTTATGTGGGCATGTTGGCTGCGACCGCGGGCAAACACGAGGCCGATAGCGAAGCAAGTAGTACCTACGAGCTGGAGGTTCACAACTCGCCGGACGAAGAGGCCCACCAGGTTGCACGGGCTCTGGGGCTACCCGCGTCCTTTGATCCCACGATTAAGCCTATTAATCCCGACCATCTGCTTTACCGTCGATCTCCGGGCCCCGCCAGTATCAACACTGGCGATGAGGTTCCCGAGGAGGACCAGCGAGTTGTCAAGGATCCTGCCAACCCGGGGCCCGAGAGCGATGACGAGGATGATGACGATTCTGGGGAATTCGAAGTCATGACTGGCCAGCAGGCCTTGGACAAGCAGAAGTTGGAACAGCTGCATAAGATGGAGGTTGGCGAAGCAGCCGCTTTCAAGATGAAGGTGGAGGACGAGGACGAGGATGACGATGATACCCCCTCGCTCCAGAAAAGCACATCATAGAAGATGGAAGCCATCCAACCGACGGGCAGCAATGAGAACACGATGAGCGCACACAGAGGAGATTGCGACTTCGCTTATGGTTCTTTCGAAGACATTCTAATCCAAGACCCCACGCTTCCTCCACCTACTCAGCCGTGGGGAAAACAACTAGGTGCTATTTCGGAACCTGGTAGCAGCAGTCAAGCAGCCACGATGGAATCTGAGGCACCCGACCCGGAGACGGCACAGCCAGGCCCCAGCAACCACCAAGAGGACGAAAGGATGTGGAAAAAGGACGAGGCAATCGAATTGGAACGCCTTTATCCTTGGTTGGCTAATTTTGATGGCGAATCACCGAGTCTAACTGACGCTGAATTCGGCGATGGAAAGCCCGAGGAACAGTTGGAACCAGCTGGGAAAGGGAAGGAGAAAGCAGAACGACCCGGAATTGTGCATCGTCCAAGCAGCACACCATTCGTTGAGGAAGTTGAAGATGTGGCCGAGTCTTGGCCTGCTTCACAGGTGGAAGACAGCGATGACGCCCATCTTCAGCTCAAGCCTCCTCCCGACGACCCTTCTGGATCCGGGGCAACTCCAAGACTTCAGAGGATGGATCAACAAGTGCATAATGTGCAGAGAGGAGACGTTTCTAACGATGGCCAAGAGACGGAAATCGGCGGTTCGCATCAAGATCCTGGTCAGGATGATGACCAGGCGGAGGATTCCAACTTGCCACGGAGGAATAAGAACCAAGACGAGGACGAGATTCGAAGAGCCGACGATGGCGGCGACGAAGAGCGGGGCAGAAAACCAATTAACGAGATGGTCGAGGTTCGGCCAGCGGCAAGCGAAAGGCCAGACCGTGACTCGAATTCCAACAAGCTATAGGCATGCCTGGAATCGTGTCTACCATGTCAAGATTGGCAAGCATGTCAAGAATTGCTATCATGCTGTTGGGAATGTGTTGTGTCCATCGAAGAAGTATGAGCGCATTGCCAAGGCTGGATGGTTGTTGGAATGGTTATGATCAGGCTGAGCCAGCCTACTCAAGGTGTACCACTAGATTTTGTCGACAGCGACTGATTACAATGACACAAACTCTTTAAGCGACAGTTTAGTAGCATCATGAATTTAGGAGTTGATAAGACAAAGGTCCCTTGTGGAAGTTTAGCATTGATTGTGAAAGTTGTCTCTGCTTGCTGTCTCCAGCCGAGTAGGCTGCATCCTGTCTCGCCATCAGCCAATGACGAGGCTCTTGTTGAACCACTGAAACAATCCTGCTGCCTGTCAACGCCATGCGCCCCTCGTTCAGCGGAGCCTGTGAAACATGATCAGTGACGGGACTTGTAGCAGGGGGCCTCCATGCCAGCTCCAGGCCCTGCTAGCGCAGCCTGAGGCAGCCCCAGTTCCTGTCACTGACGCTCTGGGAAGAGAGGGAGACAACGACAGCAACACGTCAGCCGCAATCCATCACCGCAACGAAACCCATTCATCATCCGATACAGGCAAGGCCAAGAGCGGCATTTGCAGGCGATCCAATTTGGACGCGCTAGAGACCGGGAAAAGCACCGCATTGGCACTATCCGCGACAAGACGAGACCCATCCGCTTCGCTAGACACGGCGTACAGAGACACAGAGTGACGTCGTTGACGATCCCTGGCTCTGCCCGCAACGTTCGCTGCGAGGCGCCTGAGGAGCTGGGAGGACGCGGAGGAACCCCTTCCATGGCCTCGATTGGCGATAGAGTCTATTGCGACATCCCCGACGACCAATAAAGCACCTACATTTACGATAGACGACCCGAGAGATTGGCCATCTCCCTTGACAAGACCGACGTCGAGAGCCGACGGGCCACGATAATTCGACGATACAACGATACGGCTCCGACGATATACATTCTTTCATCATGTGGCCCTTTACTGCTAGATGCGACGAGGACTCCTGCGAGGCCCCTCCTCGTCCGGTAACCCTCGCCTCGTCCATTGCCGCGCTCCCTTTCCTCTTCATCTTCGCCTCGGTCACCGTCCTCGTCGTCCGCCATGTCTTTCCGCGCCTCAGCGCAGACTCGGATTCCTCCCGCGACGGCGATGACCACGTCCTACCTTCCCACGCGCCGGCCGCCCTACGCCAGGTCCACGCTGAGCACGGGGCCAAGAGCTGGAGGCGGCGCAGCGCGGCGTGGACCTTTGGCGTCACGGTTGGATTAGCCGCCACCCTGGGCGCCCTGATCATGGATGAGATCCTCGAGGTGGTCAATCCGGCGTCGAGGAACTTGGCGCTCAGGATCACGGTGCCGAGTTTGCTGTTCCTGCTGGTCGTCCTTGTGCCGTGGCTGGAGTGCCGGTCTATAATCTCGAGTGCGGGATGGAGTTTTCAGAGGACCTCCAAGGGAAGGTTACCCCGTGTTGCGTGGGCGTTCCATGTTGCGCTGTTTGCCGGGTGGCTCTTCGCCTTTTGGTCTGTCGGCCGGGCTGTTCCTGAGGGAGCCATGCGCAAGACGTCGACTAAGGGAAATAGTAGCCTCACTGAGATGTTGACCCGGGGCTGCTTGGAGCGCATTGGAGTCGTCGGCATTTCTCTCATGGCCCTGCTGTCTGGCTTCGCTGCTGTGTCTTCGCCGTGGCACACGTTTGTGGATGTAGCGACTCGTCGGAAGCGGCCGGTCACTGAAGCTGACGTTGCGAGGAAGCAGGCTGGGCTGGACACGGCCAACGAGATGCTCATCACGAAGCGTCACCGGCTGCAATTCCTGGAACGCAAGGCCTCAACTGCGCAGCCTGCCTCGGCTGGAAAGGGCAGCGGCCTCGTTGGCAAAATGATGGGCTCCCTGCGCGGCGCATCCGCTGAAGAAGCGGAGATGCGCTCACTCCGCGTGGAGATTGCCGGGCTCGAGACGATGGAGGCCAATCTTGCGTCTGGGCTCTCCCTCCTGAAGGGCTACCGCGCAGCGATCGCGCGTGCCTCTACGCCCCTCGGACGCATCCTCCTCATCCCGTCCCAGCTCTTCAGCCTGTACTGCCTGTACCGCATCGGTGCGACGACGCTCACCACCATCCGCCGGGCATCCTCCCCCTCATCAAGCTTCGCCAGCACCGACCCCATCAACCGCTTCCTGAGTCTCCTCGCCCGGCACTGGGACCCCAAGCTCGACCAGCTCGCCTGGGCGCGCCTCATCAGCTTCGCCCTTAGCGGCGTGATCCTCATCGCCAGCGCCAACAGCGTCGTCCAGACGTTCCACCTCTTCGCAAAGTGGACTCCCGGCCTGCTCCGTCAGGCGCAGGCGAACCTAGCGCTCGTGGTGGGCCAGATCGCGGCGACGTACGTCATCTCGGCGTCGCTGCTGCTGCGGAGCCAGCTACCCTCTGCGCTGGGGTCGGCGGTCGGGAGCGTGCTGAAGGGGGCGCTGAGTCCCGCGTTCGTGGACGGCTGGTTTGAGGGCTGGTTCCTTGTGGGGAGCTTGCTCACGGCGGTGGGGATCTGGATCGGGAGGAAGCTCGGGGGGGATGATGACTGGGATGAGTACGGGATGGAGGAGATGGGGGCCAAGATGTCGTGACCTTTGTCTGCCTTGAGCAATGTCGGTGCCTTGGGCTTTTGGGCTGTGTTTTTCATACTTGTTTTGTAATGAAGCTGCGGATGCATGACGAGAGGTTTACATATTTCAAGGAAGTAAAGGCGTTATTGGGATCAATGATATGAGGAACTGGTCCTGGGAAAGGGGATGATGACCTGGGGTGGTTATACATATAGTATAGGCTGGGCATATGGCAAAGGAAAGACAGGGACGGGATATAACCAGCGACAATACACTGCAATGATTCAGCAACAAGGGATTTATTGCTATTAATGTTTAGGACATGAGAGAATAGCAGCTGGGAGTTTTTGGTCGCGATGCCGAAATCAGGCTCATGCTCTCAACAAATCTGCCGGCAGCGCCTGCAGCGAACAAGAACTCGACTTGGCGCTGCTTGTAATGATGAACAAGAGGACAAACATATTCTGCAAAGGATGCGGAGCCGCAAACCGCGGGGGCAAGTGCAGACGTTGTGATATACGTGAGTGCATCGAATGCGGAGGCGTCGCTCAAGGCAACCCCCGATGCAGCAGATGCTTTTACCAGCACTACAAGGACAGAGAGAAGAAGCGTTGCATGGTATGTCGACAAAGTCTGCTACGAAAAAATTTGCAGCTCTTGCGAACGTCATGTCAACGGTCTAGATCTACTCGCTTGTGTTGAAGAGGGGTGCAACGCAGACCGAGTTGGGAGTTTAAAAAGGTGCGCGAAGTGTTTTCGCAAGCGTCAAGACGAGCGGAGGAAGCGCAGCGGACCCCGTCCGCCTTACAAGCGAGGCCCGATCATCTTGAGTGAAGGGCCTTGTTAAGATTGTGGCGAGAGGCTGCCCAAGGGTACTGCGACCGGCGTGTGTCGCCCGTGTCGACAGCGTGCCTCGAGGCTGGAGGCACTGGGGAAAGAACGGGATGATCGCTCACTGTCAGAGCCGCACCGAAGATGAAAAATGGGCTGACAACGGCGACGACGTCGAAGAGTTGGCTAAAAGCAGCAATCAACGACAGCAACCAGGAAAAGATCAGTTCAAGGACAAAACTGAAGTGCGTGCTGACCGCAAAGAACCTCAACAGCGTGGAAGAGCAGAGCAAAATTGAGTCCAAAGGCAGCGCCAAAGTTGCTGATGGCAATTTTCAACTCGGAGTGGTCAACAAGAGAAAGAGAGACCAAGACGACGAGGACTGCAACAATCCAAACCCCTGCAAGAAACAGAAGCGCCCTGATGGAAGCGAGCAGTCACCCGAATACTGCGACGAGGGCTGCGGAAACCTAAAGCAGGGGAAGTCGTCGAGGTGCGCCGACTGTGCCCGGGAATGTTGAAGAGGATAGCGAAGAAGACGATGACCGGGAATAGGTAGTACTAACAGGGCTGCTATCCTAACTAAAGAATCCCTCCCTGATCCCACGTTGATTAATGCTCCTCCCTATACAGCCAATCCATCCTACCTACCCAGTCTCTCTTCGACGTCTTACTTAGACCCATCTTGCTCCTATCTATATTCTAATTGCTTTTCCTTCTTGGTACGCATATCTTGAGCATGGCTCGTCCACCCAGACAAAAAGTCCTCGTATACAGGGATAAGAGCCTCCGAGCGCATACCACTCCCGTAGTAGAAGAGGACTCTGCCATTGTTGCGGAAACTGCCGTCAGACTTTTCAAAGAACCAGGCCAAGTTCTCGTCCCTCTCATCAACAGTCCAAGCCAGAATAGGGTAATCCTTCTTGATAGCAGTGAAGATATTCTCCATGGTACCACTGAGCCAGCCGGACTTGGTAGTGGATAGACTAGTGAGTATAGCCATGGCTTGATTCTCACCCTCAGGTATGATAATAGCCATGCATTGCATAGCATCATCATAGTAAGCAGAGAACTTCTTCTCCTTCAGCGTATCGATGAATCGATTAACTATAGCCTCAGTATCAAGACCCTTATAGCTACTAATTAAGGTAGCCTTAAGCTTCTTGATGTCGTTGAATTCATAGATTGAGGTAGCCTTTCGAATGCGATTACCCAGGCGGATGAGTGTACCAGCACCAGAGTCAGTGAAAAGTTCCTTCTCGAGATCACTAGGGTGAATGATAGCCACGCTAGAGCTGCGGGGAAGGTCATTGAGAAGCTCCTGAATCTCCTGAATCTTAAGACGAGTGCCATAACGGCACCAGGGCTGGGCCATAATGTAGTCAAACTCTTCATCAAGATTGATCTGCGAGATCTTCTTATCCTCGCCATTGAAAAGGCCCCCCTTTTCCGATAGGTAGACAACTTTTAGGGGCTTGAGAGCACGGGCAAGTTCAGCAGCAGCGACGTCCGCATTGACGTTTAAGAGGTGACCGTCATCCCCTTCAGCCATTGAAGTAAGGATAGGCACGTATCCGGCTGATAGACTGCTCTCGATGGCTTGCGTCCTTACCTCGGTGATCTTGCCGACGTACTGCCACTTCTCTTTATCGAGGTAGGTTGCTCCGAAAGCTCCCTGTATAGCGCGTGTCGCAACGCCGAGGGAGTCGAGGCGTTCGATGAGTCGTGAATTTTCTTCCAGAAAGAGTTTCCGCGCAATACGGAGGGTTTTTGCGTCGGTTACTCTTATTCCATCTTGGAATTGAGGAACCACCCCCTCGGCCTCCAACAGGGAATTCAGCTGCGGGCCGCCTCCGTGAACAATAACTGGGTACAGCCCGAGCTCGTAGAGTAATAGAATACTTCCACAGAGCTCGTCTAGGTGTTCCCGAAGAATGGCGCCCCCAACCTTGATGACGGCAAACTTTTGGGAGGTGACCGTGAAAACCCGGAGGTAAGCCGCTGTCTCGCGCTTGCTGCCAATGTTGCTAATAGTCTGAGCCACAATCTCGCGGGTCCTATTACTGGTAGATGAGGAAGCGGCGGCGAGGGCGTGAGTTGTCGAGAGAGCGCGGCTGTGGCATCGGATCGAGAGGGCGCGGTTGGGGCATCGGATCGAGGTCAGGGCGGGTGCGGACACGCGCGAGAGAGTTCGGGAAGCACCCTGGCGGGCGCCGCCGGCCCTAAAGACAACAGCGACAGCTGGCGGCATTGCGAAATTGTCTCGGCAGCAGATGGGGGGTTGTGGGAGGGGCAATTAAGGCGAGGCAGATGCTGTTGTGGGAGGCGCAATGAAGGCGAGGCAGGTGTTGTTGTGGTTGAGGTAGAGGTTTAACGTGGGGCACCCCTCAGTCGGCCACCCCCTTCAGTCGGCCACCCCCCTTAGTCGGCCACCCCCTTAGTCGGCCACCCCCCTTAGTCGGCCACCCCCCTT
>JAVIXY010000061.1:0-49945 GCA_033030565.1 Fusarium nematophilum
GTGACCGAACAAACAGGGAGTGACTATTAAGAGGGGTTGGCAGCGGGAGGAAGGTCACGTGTGCTGGTGGCGACCACTGTCCAGGGATCGTCGGGTCTCCACCGGGAGTTTTCCAGAAGCCGACGGGAGCTTGGACTTGGAACGTTTTTCTCCACCATGAATTGACTGGACGAAATTGAGCCCGACGCTTGGCGCTTCCATTTGATTTTTGCACTTTGCAATTGTTTCGTTGAACCCTTGCATTTGCATCTCATTCGGATCGGAAGCAGGCGGCAACATGATCACTCGCCCCGTGGCCGCGGCAATGGCCTGTCGTCAGTGCCAATCTGCGATCCTTCGCGCCGTTGTCTCGAGGTCTGCCACTGCCTCTTTTCGCAGTTTGCCACAGCCCCAGACACGACAGCTTCCGATCTTGACAAGGAGGTTCTTTTCACAGGACAAGTCGAGAGACACTGATATCGGCAAGGTGCCCTCTACTGCGGCTACTCCCGAGGACACCTCCAAGACAACCGAGACTGCCAATCCCGACGACGTACCCTGGTTTCTCGAAGTTGAGCCTCCTCGACATGCCCAAAGTCAACATGCGGTCGATTTGCCCAAGATCCCCGAAGACGCCCCCGAGGTCCTTGGTCCAATGGCGAAGTACATCTATGAGGACATGGGCCTGGACGACATCTCTCTCCTGGATCTACGAGATCTCGACCCACCTGCTGCTCTCGGCCCCAACTTGATCATGCTCTTTGCAACAGCCCGTAGCGAGCGACACCTGCACGTTTCCTCTGGGCGGTTCCAGCGATGGCTTCGAAAGCAGCACAGCATCGATGCGCGGGCGGACGGGCTAATAGGACCTGGTGAATTGAGGACCAAGCTGCGTCGACTCCGAAAGAAGGCCAAGTTGATGGGGACCAACACTGCCATCATTCCTGGCGGAGATAATGGAATCTCGACAGGATGGGTTTGCGTGCACTTTTCCTCCAGCGGCGACAGCATCAACGAGGCGGCGAGTTTCGACGACACGGGGCGGTTTTCTGGCTTTGGCGCCCCTCAAACTGGCATAACGGTCGTGGTTCAGTGCATGACAGAAGCTCGACGAGGGGAGCTCGACTTGGAACACCTCTGGAGGGGCGTCTTGAAGAGGAATCTGCAAGAAAACAAGAAGGCAAGGGGAGAAAAGTTTGCGTCTCCGGAAGAGCTGGATCAACTTTTGGCCTCCAAGGTGCAGTTGCCCAACACTGGATCCGCTCTGCAATGGCAGGCTATGCAGAAAGCATCCCAGCAACGCCGCAGTTACTCGACAAGTGCACGACGACTCGCGCCCGCGCTCGCGCAGACGCGTGCTGTTCAGGCCGCCCCTCCTGCGGGTCGTAGAGCGGCGGGGCAAGTCCCAGACGAGGCAGACGAGGCAGAAGAGGCAGAGCAGGCCACTCCGGATTTCGACCAAGTACGATCGTACATACGCGACGTCCAGCTTGTGGGAACGCCTTTGAGTCAAGGTATGCTGTACGATCTCATCAGGGCGGCCATGACATGCCCCTCTTCTGCCGAAACCTCGGCTTCGGACCGTCTCGCCATAGTCGACGAGCTACTACACACCGCTGAGGAGAGAGGTATGGAGATCTGGAACAACGAAATGTTTGTCACGCTCATCGAAGCCGGATTGGCCTCGCCGTCCTACGGCCCAGGGCTTGAACGCAGCCAGAAGAACCTCGAGTATCTCATGACGCAGAAAGGGTGCCAGTTCGACAACGATCAAGTCCTCCGCCTGATGACCGCCTACGCGCAGCGGCAGGATTGGACTCGATTCTGGGACGCGTTTCGGATGCCGCCCAGGTTCAAGATGGCGAGGGATTCACAGCTCTACGAGCTAGCCTACCGTGCAATGGCGGCGACGCAGAACCAAATAATGTGCATCGAAGCCCTACGCTGGGTGTATCCCGAGATGGCGAGCCAGGACCCTCCAGTCGTGCCTGTCGGTCAGCTCTACGAGTCCCTCAAGGCATGCATTCTGGTCGCTGATGACGAGGCGGAACAAATGGTGCAGGGGACCTTTCAAGAAGGCCCCAAGAGGCTCCGATTCATTCAAAAGCGCAGACTCCAAAACAGGGAGTTTGTCAAGGTGCTCAAAGAGGTGGAAATGGTACGGGCCGAGTTCCTGGCGGCAGAAGGCCCGGGGTCTGAGTCGGGGAGCCAGACGGCGTCTCAAGAGGGATGAGTGACTTGATGGAAGTCGGCTGCGGGCATGGCTGCGGGTGGAAAGCCGCAGGCGTTTATGCGTGTACAACCAGGATGAAACATTGTAACAATACTCCAATCATATGGGTCTACTTTGGCTTATCAAGGCCATTAATATCTGGCATATACCTCGCAAAGCTGCCGAGGTCCCCTGGGATTTAACGCCTTTGAATATAGTATTCGGTTAATTCCAATTGTCTACCTATTCGTGATGCTTCGGAACACCAACGAGATCAACCACCACATTGACCGTCTACAGACGCAGAAAACAAGACAAGGAGGTGTAGGCAGTATATATAATACAAACTTTAGATCTTGGACGGTCTCAACCCCGGTAGTCACCTCTTCTCCAGCGACTCCCTCAGCAGCGGCGCAACCTGCTTCCGACTGGCCGCCAGGTCCTTCTGCCTCCACGCAAACCTCGCCTCCCCATCGTCCAGCTCGCCGCCCTTCCACGTCTCCAGCCTCAGCCTCTCGCCTACCGCGACGAAGCGGTCGACGGCCCCGCGGCCCTCGTCGCTGACGCCCCACACGAGCAGGTGGCGCTGGAACTCGCCGCCCGGGTGCGAAGTGGTCATGATGCTCGCGACGTCGAGCCTCCGCTCACGCGCCCACGAGGCAAAGTCGTTGAGCAGGCGGTCCGCGCCTCCCGCCATGGACACGAGGTACTCAAAGTCCTGGACGACGCAGCTGATGCCGAGCTTGAGCCCGGAGCCGTCCCACTCCTTGTAGTCCTTGCGGAAGATGTCGCGGAAGCTGAGGGCCGAGATGTCCTCCTTGACGGCCGAGATCTCGTCAAAGTAGGCGTCGCGGCTGAAGGTTGGATCCCGGATGCGCGCCTCGAGAAGGGAGACCGCCTTGGGATCCTTTTCGCGCACCTTTTCCTTGGCCGTGAGGTTGATGGTGTCGGAGAGGATGGGTGCGAGGCCGATCTTGGAGAGCTTCTCGTCCTCGGTAGCTGCGTCGCCGCCGCCCTCGACGTCTTGGCTGGCCAGGTCCTGCCAGGCTTGGCGGCTCTCGTCCACGACCAAGCTCATGCAGCTGCCGCAGGGCTCGACTATCCTAGGTGTCGCATCCGCGCTCACGGCATTCTCGTCGGCGTGGTGGTCCACGCAGCCAAACACCTGGCTGGAGAACTTCTTGAGGGGTCCGGTGAGGGAGTTGTGGTCCACCAGCAGCCAACGGGTATCCTCGGGTTTTAGATCCGGCAGCTCGGACAGGGTGAGTAGATCCTTGAGACTTAGACCAGCGTGCTTGAGCACCGCGGTCATCTCAGTGCGCAGGGCGAGGTCCTCGCGGGAGAGATTAGAGAGGGGGATATGGAGCGTGTGAGGAGGGGAATGGGTCCGGATGTAAGCGTAGACGAGGGCCGAGCATAGAGAGTCGAGGTCTGGGTTTTCACGTCAACATGTGAAATAATGGGCGTGGGATACATGAAACTTGCCGGCAGATTCATTTCCAACGACAAAAGTAAGAGGGCCTTTTCTTTGCGCAGCGGGAGCTGTCAGGGCCGTCCTCGCGGCAGCAAGAAAGCTGCTGAGAGATAATCTTTGAGTCATGGTTTAAGAGGCAGAGGTTTAAGTGAAGTGCCCGGGAAAAATTGGAATAACACTAGGGATATATATAATAAAAAAAAGTGAGAAAAAAAAGGAAAAAGTGAATCTACTAGTCAGAGCGAAAACTTGCGTCAAAGACACTCGTTCAATTTATCGCGCCTCGTAGGATGAAACTTGTAAGTTGAAGCCCTCTCGTCGCCAAACGTCATCCAACCATTTGGGCCGTTAGACAGGGAACAATCAGCCACAGAGCTGCCAGTCAGATCATCACTGCAGGGGTACGTTCCCTTTTATGTGGCTTGACTTTTTCATTTCCAAGGTTTGTTTCTCAGAAGACACCGCCTACTCAACCCGGGCTAGAGCATCATGAGTCGCAATTCTGCCCGCTTATCTCGCGTCCGAGCCCCTCGTTATCCGCTATCGGGCTCACCGTTGGGACAAAGGGTCTGACTGAGGGGCAACGAGCAGATGCATTAGGTGCTATGCGCGTCTGCATGTTGTCGTATGCGCGGGTTGCGACAAAATAGGGCCTTTTTTAGCAGAGTGGGATGCCCGTGGATCCTCTCAGATACTGACAACTCCATGACTCTGTATTTCGCGCGGAAACTCCGTCTTCCTCTCCTCCTCCTCCTCGCTGCTGCTGCTACTCTCGTCTACCTTCAATTCCCTCTCTCTTCCTCCTCTCGCACAGATACCGCTACAATGGGCTCCTCGATCCCTCCCCCCCTCCGCCTCGCCATCCTCGAGGCCGACACGCCGCAGCCGCAGACCCGGGACCGCTACGGCGGCTACACGGGCGTCTTCACCGCGCTCCTCGACGCGGCCGCCCAGTCGTTCGACCCGCCTCGGAAACTGGACGAGCTCGTCTCCATCAAGGGCTACGACGTCGTCAACGACCTGCACTCGTACCCCGCGCTGGAAGACGTTGACGCGGTGCTCATCACGGGGTCTCGACACACGGCGTTTGACAATGACCCCTGGATCATCAAGCTCGTCGAGTTTGCCAAGAAGGCGATCGAGTCGAATCGCGTCCGCGTCGTGGGCATCTGCTTCGGGCACCAGATCGTCGGGCGGGCTGCGGGCGCGAAGCTGGGGAGGAGCGACAAGGGGTGGGAGGTTGCCGTGACCGACGTCGACCTGACAGCCAAGGGCAAGGAAATCTTTGGGTTGGACAAGATGGTAATGATGCCTGGTCCCCGCTCCCGCAGTCTCTGTGCAACCATGGCTCACTGACAGTGTTCCACAGCGCATCCACCAGATGCACCGCGACATCGTCTACGAGTTCCCCGCCGGCTCGATCCCCCTGGGCTCCAACGAGATCTGCGAGGTCCAAGGCTTCTACTCCCCCGGCCGGTACATCACGGTGCAGGGCCACCCCGAGTTCACGGGCGAGATCATCTCCGAGATCCTCTTCAACCGCCACACGGTCGGCATCTTCACGGACGAGGTGTACGAGGACGGCATGAAGCGGGCGCCTGTCCCGCATGACGGCGTTGCCATTGCGAGGGCGTTTCTCGAATTCATGAGGGAGGGTTGATGAAGGCGATTCTTTTTGCTGTTGTGGCACGACTCTTTCATGTTTTGTGCAGGATACCCCGGTGTCTCGATACGAGGATGCGGCTCATGTCCCCGGTCGGTGTTAAGGACAGGGTTGCCTTGTTGATCGACGTCAGCTTGGCTCAGTTTGCAGCTCGTGAAGCAGTAATAAGAGCTAATGCTCGACTCGACGAATGTAAGACACAGATGACCCCCAACAGTCACTAATAAGGAGCTCCACGTTACCGAATACTTTAACTTGTGATACCCGTCTAATTAAAAGGCGTCGTGATTCAACGCTGAAAGCCACCCAAATGCAATGTATATGCTGTAACGCCTGTCAATGCAAGTTCCCGAAGCCCCTGCCGAAGCCCGGTCTCTTGGTCTATCCGCTTTCAAACCTGGGTATCATCCATCATTTCTCCTGCTCAGTCCTTCTCCCAACACTTGGCTCAACCCCCCTTAATCGTGGTTGTCCCACCACTCGGGCGTTGTCCTGCTGCCGCTATTGGCGCTCTGGTCAGCCTGACGCTCCATCTTCTTGTCCTCCAGCTCCTGGTCGCGCCTCTTCCTCGCCAGCCGCCCGTCAACCATCATCTCCTCCCTCGTGCGTCCTACCCTCGGCCCAACACCCGGCACCAGCCTCCTCCGCCTCCAGAACTTGAGGCTCTGGACGTTGAAGACCCGGCCGTGCTTCCAGGGCTTCTCCCGCAGCGAAAAGACGACGGCGTCCGCCAGGCCCTGAGAGCACAGGAAGATGATGCTGGCCATCCTCATGCCGAAGGGTGCGCCCCTGCCGTAGCCGGTGAGTTGAACGATGAAGGGCAGGATCCAGACGACGACGTAGACCAGGGGGTAGACGAAGAGAAGGCGGAGCTGTCGGAGGATCTTCTCGCGCGTCTTGACCGTGCCGGGCGTGTTAAAGTCCCCCCGGGAGAGAACCACGTTTGAGCCGGAGCTGCGGGCGCTGCCGGGCTCGCGTCGGAGGATGGTGAAGAGGTTTGGCAGAGACGGGGTTCGGGATGGCGGCGCGGTCGACAGGCCTGTGGATTTGTGGTAAAAGTCGCCCGGGCTCTCGGCGGTGTTGGATGGTGTCGTGGATTCGGGGACGGGCACCTCCTGTAGTAGTTCGGAGTGTGTGGATATCTCGAGGGGAGTGGCGACGTCGTCGGAGCCGCAGCGGGTTGTGCCTAACGAGGTTCCGAAGTCGGATTCCGACTGCCTCCGCGGGTGTAGGTACGGAGGCATTTCAGATATCTGCGACGAGGACCACATCTGGGCGGATCCTCTCCGTGCCATGCGAGCAGAGTGAAGTCTGCTGGGGTGGGAGATCATGGGGATGTCCATGTGGAGGGTGCTCATGGTCGATATGGACGGTTTCCGGGTTCGTTCTTCCGGCATGGTGAACGAGTTCCGGCGGGAGGGCGTGGACGACGGAGGAATGAGGCCGTGGCACTTGATGACGGGGGTGGGAGGAACCGTGGCGGGTGGTTCTCGTCGCGCGGGGGGGTCCAGGCTGTCGAGGTTGGACAGCCGCGAAATGGTGTTTTTCGACGAGCCCTCGCTCGCGGATCCAAATCGGCCCATAAGGACCCGGACGTAGATGTAGATGGCGACGCAGAGGAAGAAGATGGTCGCCAGGGCGAGGTACCGCGGGATCCAGCTGAGGGCCAGGCGCTTCCACATGGGGTTGAAGGGGAGGTAGCAGAACTGGCCGGTGTTGACGTACCCGGGGCTCTCGACAAAGGCCAGCGAAGCCAGCAGGATCGGGATGACGGCGGCGAGGCCGTAGGCGAATTTGCGGAAAGGGTAGAGCCCCTGTTCGCCGCGGAAGATGTACAGCGCCGTGTGCACCGAGATGAGCGCGACGGCCACGTCGGACGCCTCGATGCTGAGGGCGAGGAAGAAGCCGCTGACCTGGCAGAAGGGATTGCTGGTCTGGATCGTTCCCCGGACCAGTTCCACGGCCGGGAAGAGGAGCAGCCAGAAGGCCTTGAACATGTCACTGTAGATGAGCAGCATGATGAGGCTGAGAGAGTCAGAGTCCATTCTGGTGAAAAAAAGGACGAAGAAGAAAAAACGCTGCAGGTACTCACTCATGACGAAAACTCCTCCTCATACGAAAGAACCAGATGGATGTGATTATCGTCGCAAAGATACTCAGAGATGAGACGGTCAGGGTCGCAACGTGGAGAGCATAAGTCTGGCTGGGAGTCAGGGTGGGCATGGTAAAGTGTCCCCTCGCCTCGAGGGTCGAGGCCGACAAGCTGGTCGTCCATGATGAAATCCCCGTAGCCTCCTCCAGCCCACGAGGCCACGGAGGCATGATAGACGGCTTGCTGAAGAGGGATGAGTGAGCCAGGGTTGCTGCTGAGTGTCTTCGAATGTCGTCGCCTTTTTTTTTTTTTTCGCTTATATGATGGGCCTTCGTTTTCCCCCGCCGCCTCTTATTTTCCTCGTAATCGTTGATTTTTATTCCTTCCCGTGAGGCTATGCTGCTGATACAACAGCCTGCTTTGAGGAACTGCTGAGCGACAGCATGGCGAAAGAGTGTGAAGTAGAGAGAGATTGGACAGCCTCAGTTTGTAGAGGGAGATGGAAGGGTTTAGTCTACTTTTTTTTTGGTCTTTCGGGTATGTCTGGCGAGTTCGTTCGGAAGGCGTCTTTGTGCCCTGAAAGCCAAGAGAAGCCAAAGCGGGAGCTGGAAAACTCTCGACGACGCCTCTAGGAGGGCGTGTAGAAACAGCAGAAGAAAAAGAAAGACACCGAGG
The DNA here is from genome assembly GCA_033030565.1 of Fusarium nematophilum. NCBI lineage: Eukaryota > Fungi > Ascomycota > Sordariomycetes > Hypocreales > Nectriaceae > Fusarium > Fusarium nematophilum. Next base: position 8,096 of record JAVIXY010000061.1, read on the forward strand.
CCGAGTCTCTGGCCGCGTGGGAAAGACGGTGTCTCTGCCGGGTGTAAAAAGACCCGGGGGTTAAAAGAAAATTTGACTTTTGCTTCCGTTCCTGCTATTGCTTATTTTGCCAGCCGGCTCCGTGTAGTCTCGCTTCGCTCGGTGTAGTCTTGTGCTGTGGGCGTTGTTGGCTGTCGTCTGTTTCGTTCCGGGAGCGGAATGGTGAGAAGGTTATCTGCGGCACCGTCGGTTTGCTAGAGGAAACGAGAACCTAAACCTCTCGAACGATTTGGCTACGGGCACTCGGCTCTCCAGTATTGAGCGAAGGCCGAGAATTGGCTGGTCGTCATACGCCCTCTTTGTCTCTCTTCCTCTCCGTTCTCTCGGACTAAACAGGTTGGGTTTATTGTCGCAATTTCCAGAACAAAAAGGTGGGATGGGACGAGAGCAAAAAACACGAGGGCAACGGCGCAGGCTGGACGAATGTGCGTTTCCGGGACACAATTGATACCATTCCAAATAACGAGGACGAGACTGACGTATATGAGAGAGCGGAACCGAACGCAAGGGGGAGAGAGAGGATAGAGATGCGACATATGACGAGAGGAGAGACATGGGATCTGTTCAGCTTTCCTAGGGACGCAACGGAGAAAAGACCCCCAAGACATCATCCACAAAGCGCGCCGTCAGAGACACCAGCAGCTACCGACCAAAGGCCGGACTGCCCCCCCCCCCCCAAACGGAGAGAGCCAACGAGATGATGATCCTCATCAGAAAAGACCACTCACACCTTGGACTAGAGGAAGCACCGAATCGACACCAGTGTCAGCAGGCCGACACCCAATCTGGTGGCGGCCCACCAAGACGGTCCGCGCAGAACGCCCTCGACGCAGCATGACAGATACCAAGCAGCTCGGCCATTGGCATCGTCGATGCCAACTTAAAAAACCTGGTCTGCTAGTCTTACGTAGCCCGATGGCAAGGGAGAGAAGAAGAAAAACAAGCGATGCCACTCATGGCCCATCCCTTCCCCGCGAGCCACCGCTTGGACAGCCATCATGAGCTAAAATCCCATCCGAGCAATGACGAGACGATGAGGCGAGATCGGCATGCAACCCCCCCCCAATGAGCTACTGCAGCCCAGTGGGCAATCCCGCACAGACAAGAGTCTCGAGCCCTCGATCTCCGCAAACCAGGCCAATCATCGACCTCGCCGGCACTTGGGGCGTCCAGCTCTTTTTTAGGGAGGGGGGGTTTTGGCTGAGATGCACCCAGGCCTTTGCGAGAGCGGTCAAATCTGGTCCAGGATGCATGCCACTCCATCGAGTGGCAGCGGGACGACGCGACGAGACACTTTAAGCCATTTGCTGTTCCGGGACATTGGGCTGGGCCACCGTCGCTGACCTGGTTGTTTACCTCCCTCCGTAGTAAGGGCAAGCGAGTTGACAGTTCCGCAGACGCGTGAGTGTGTGTCAAGGCTCTCGGCTGCCTGCATAAACATTTCTTGGCTTTTAAGCATGTCATTACATCCCTGCTTAGCTTCGCCCGCGTCCCCGATACTCGCCAGCTTCACCGCACCCTCGCCTATCGCCTCCGCATTTCAATCATCCAGAGATTCCATCCCCATTGGGGGAGGGAGGTCGTCGTACGATTAGCAAAAAGTCACTGGTGGTGTCTCGTGCCAAGGTGCGTCCAGGCTTGGTCGCCGGGGTTGCTTCGACAAGAAATGCAGACAAAACAAAGACGACTCTCGATCTTCCCGCATACCATACGTCGAAAGTGCAGCTTCCGCATTGCAGTCGCCGTTCGCGTTTGCGACAGGATAACCGAAAAAAGAAGAGAATCCTTTCGGCCGATGGTCCCCTCTAGAATCAGAGCATGAATAATAACCGTCAATTGCCGGACGAGAAGAGGCCTCGTCCATGAATCAGTCGGTGTCGGGCTAGATCCCCTAGGTGGCTAGTCACAAGTCATGAGCCCGATCGAGAAAGCCTTTCTCGTCCTTTGTCCGACGCTTGTCCCTTGACCGCCCGCTGTCGAACTTTTTGAACGGAGGGCGGCCCATCCATTAGAGTTCTCTAGGTCACGTTTGCCACGAGGGTCGACAGTCCATATCCCCGACTCAATAAGCGAAGCCATCCCCAATATCCGGGAATACCGTCGGATCTTCTAGGGTGCGTGATCCGGACACCGTCAGGTAGAGGAATCCTGCCAGCTCAATTGAGTCGCTGCTTCATTCCTGGAGCGGTTATGGCAAAGGGTAACTTTGGATTCCCCTCCGCTGAATACCTACGTTAAAGATACTGCTAACCTGCCCGCTGCTAACGGCAACGCAATCGGAAACCTTGACCGCCGTAAGAAGTAACGCATCGAACCTTTGATCCAAGTTGGTCGCTACGTATGGAGCTGGAAGGCGGGCGGACTTTGGACACTGCACTGCCCAGCTGAGTGTCTGGCTGTCGATCCCGATGATACTGCCGAGAGCTTACAAGAGGACTCGGTAAAATTGAGTGTTGCCCGTATGACGAGGCTTTGACGCCTTGTTCTAGCATTCCGGTGGCAATGTGCTAGTATCTATGTCGACCGGATCTCGGAGTGTCGTTTGTTCCGCCGGGTGTGGGATCCTGCAGGAGATCATCGTAGCTTCGGGACCTCTTGAGTATATTAAAGAGACCTGCCGCTCATCTCACCCATCGTCCCCAATTTCTGGACCTCTTCTCATCACAGATAGATTCTACTGCAGCTTAAAAGATTAATTGAATAGTAACCAAGACGTTTTCTGCAAACTCTATCCCACCACAGCCACCTTTGGATCAGCGGGTTTTGCATTCCAGACGTCCGAACTTGGCATTTCATCCGGGCAGCCTTCTCCGTTCGGGCTTGCTGCGAATAAAGTTCCCTCCAAGACTTTTTCCAATCTTCTCCGATGAAAAACTTTGAAATGGTTTGCGGGATCTCGGGTGCCGTTTGTCACCGGTCGGTCTTGTTTCCTTTGTTCGTCGCAATGTCTTGCTTCGGCTGGGGGAAGAGATTTGGCTCTCTTACTATTGAATAAGATCTACAGCTGGGGAAATAGGAGTTTATTTCGTCGGCCAAGCCGCTTTCCGCCTTTTAGGTTTCGGTCAATACGCGAAATCCATTGAGGTGCCTTGCTGTGTTTGAGCTGTTGCTGTGGCTTTGCATCCTCACCTTCGACAGGTCAAACACCACCTGGCGGCTGAGGTTTAGGCCACCTATAAGCAAACAATACCTGCGCCTTATAAAGACATTCATACACGTCTACTAATATTACCTACGATAGTCTCATCTCTTAGGGTAGGTTTACCTCACGTATTGACGAGGTCTTGATCTGGGTTGGCCGACGGATGGGAGACTCGGGTTGTGCAGCTCGACAGCCTGCATGATTGACTCATAGCATAGCAGCGTGGCATTGTGATTCATCTTTGATGTGAAATGTATAAATACCTCTTGCCCGTCAGGTCGTCTCTCAAGATTTCGAGTCCAGGTACCCGTCGCTAACGACCACACGAAAGCCGTCTCACGGTCTCACACTTTGCGCAATCACTTTCATCATGACAGACCTGACAAAACTAGGAATGCGCGCCCTTGACCACAGCGAGGGATTGAAAACACGCAGAAAGAAGTTGAACAACCTGTTCAACCCGACATGCAGCCCAGAGTTCTGGAGCCAGCAAGCAGAACTCAGCAGGGCGGCGATAAAGGAGGCGGAAATCCGCGGTCGTCTTGAGTGGTCCGAACACTGGAAACACTACCGTTATGCGTTGCCAGAATGGATGGAGGAGGAGGACTTTCGGGTAGCTCTTCTGCGGCTGCAGCACGCCCACTTCCAGCTGCAGGGAGCGGCCACGAGACAGTCATATAGGCTCGCCAGGGAGCTAGAGGGCTCTGTTAGTAAAGTCAACCGATGGCGTCGGCCTGTTTGCGAGGCCTTCTTCAATCTACACATCGCTCCTCGCCTGCCCGGCTTCAAGATGGAGAAGGAGGACGAGGACGACGATCGCCGCAGCCGCGGTTCCAGGGCTCTGAGCGAGAAAAAGGATCATGACCAAAGACGACTATCAATGCAACATATATACTGCGCAACTGATCAGGAATATCTCAAATGGGAGCCAGTTCTCGGGATATGGGGAAGCGACCTCAGTACCACGGCGGCCTACCTATTCCCCTTCAAGTCTGTTGAGATCATGGATAGGGTGTTCGGGCCTCACTCGCAGGAAGACATCTCCGCCCCGTGCAACGGGATCTTCCTCGACAATAGAATCGAGAGGGCTGTGGATGCCGGAGTGCTGACGTTTGTGCCCGACATTGATGAATCACAGCCGCTGGGTCCCAGAGACGAGGTCCGAGAATACAAGAGCATCATCCTCGAGAGCGACGCCATGGACGTAAACGGGAGGATGTTTGCGTACGCGGGGCGCGTCAGATCTCTGGCAGATCTGCACAACCGGCGCCTCACCTTCAAGACTGAGTTCCGGCCTCAACCTCGGTACATGTTCTGGGCGTTCCTCTCTGCCATCGTCAAGGCTTCGTGTCGCCAGCAGCAGAATCCCGACCTCAAGGTCACCGACGAGATCGTAAGGCGACTCGGTGCTGGGCGGCAGCTGGGCAATTCGTCACTGAGAATATACTCCTTGGGTTTGCCGAGCAGCTTGGCCACAATGCCGGCGACATCCTCAAGAATGCCATCAAGGACGACGACATTGATCCCGTGTTCGACATCTTCACGTGTAGCTTCAAGATTAAGCCCGTTGGACCTGATTTCACTGGAGTCTTGTTTGACGCTGCGGAGGCGGTGGCCAAGGTGGAGGAGTTGATAGATGAGGATGACAGCGATGAAGAGAATAGTGAGGATGGGAGGTGACGAGAATTGGGCGTTGACTGGACGGAAAACCAGGATTTTTTTTTAAGCAAGATGCCTCGGGACGTTTGCTAGGCGCTCGAGGATAGAATAAAAAAAATGAAGGGCACTCCCCGTTTTGCTTGACTCCGATCGTTGGCAGTGACAGCTTTTCGCGCACAAGGCACCTGCTGCAGGCTGTTGGCCTAGTATTCGCAGTGAATCACTTCACCTCCTCCCGTCCTCGCTTCTGCCTCTTCCTTCACCTTCCACGCCTTTCTCCTAATCTCCCCGCAGCATCTTCCTCTATCCTTACCTAACCTCCCTAAACTCTTCCTTTCCCCCTCCTCCAAACCCGCCCCTCAACCTCCTCGTCATCTTTCATCTGGTCCTCGACCCTAACGTCCCTTCCCTCAAGCCTAGTCTCACACCTCTTTCAATCTTCCTCTCAGTCTATTCACTATCTCTCCTAAAATTCCTACTCCCGTCTGAGCGCAAGATTATCTTCGCGCTGGAGTCTTCGACGCCAAACAACCCTACTCCTGCTTTGCGCCAGTCCTGGTGCTAACGCAGTCACGAAAAACCACACTTCTTTCCCTTGCCTTTGGGCGCTTTTCATTCAGACCAAACTGCGCTTCGCGCCTCTTATTCCTTTTCTTATCAAGGCTTTGCCTGAACCTCAAGTTTTCTTCCACGCCCCTTTTCTCATCGGTGGTCACATCCCTCTCTTTTCCGACAACTGGCTACGAGCTCGATGAGCGCCTACTGAAGGTCAGTTTCAAGAGAAACTCTTGGCACTTTCTCTAACGTATAGTTCTAGATCTCCCATTTGACAATGGATGAAAATGCACCACCGATGGATGGGCCGCCTCCCTTAACCACGGGTAGCGACAACCCCGATGGATCGCCCCCTCGGCATGAGATGGCTCACGACGCCTCCTCTTCCATTGGCGAGAAGGCATCATCACCAAATGATGTGACCCCTTTCAGCCTTGAGGAATCCGGATCTGCCGTTCAGGTACCTCCTGGGGACGACCTTCCTATGGAGGTTGCTCTCGCGGGGGAGACACAAAAAGACCCCGTTGAGGAAGATTCCTTCATGGCGGACTCGGCCGAGTTGGGTCCTGGGACAACTCAAGTCCAGCAAGCCACAACGCCGGCATCTGGTTCTGTGTTTGTTTCATCCCCACCATTTGAAGAATCTCGGGACCAGGAATTGATGCCAAGTCTGGAGGATCTAATTCGGCAAAAAGAATCGTCCGTGGCGAGTATCGCATCAACCGGGGAGCAAGGAACCGAAGAAGAGCCTTTGCTTGTCTCGGATTCTGATGACGAGATTGACATCAAGTCCGAGTTTCAAGATCTTCTTGACGAAGATGTTGAGATGACGGCCAGTTTCCTTGAAAACGAAAATGACATCGAGTTGTTTGACGATGGCGACTCTCAGCATGATACCCATGAAGAGGATGATGATGAGTCCAACAGCGATTCAGAATTCGACCCCAACGACGAATCTGACTCTGATGAGTCCGTGATCCCCGTTCAAAGCCAACGATGTGGTTCGGGTTCGGGTTCAGGCGGCTCACCTCGCATCCAACAAGACCTCGATGCGCTGAGAAAGGAGAGGAACGCGCTCATTGTACGAGAGGCCCACCCAGGGCTTCAACCTCAGGAGGCCGAAAGACTCACACAGCTGGAAAAGCTGGTTGCTGAGGCTCAAAGCCAAATTAATACCCAACCGGGCCCCGTTGAGAAGCCGAAACAGCAAAAGGTCCGAGAAAAGTTTGCCAAAACCGCTCGAGAGTATTGGCAGAGAGACCTTCGGCGACAGGATGCCAAGAACGAAGAGAAACGAAAGCGCGAGGAGCAGGCGGGAGGGCCGAAGAAGGCTCGGAAGACTTCGGCTACATCCAGCCCGGCGAAGAAGACGTGGAGCTCTTCCCGCACCGGGGGGGAGATTCTGGGCAGCCTCGAGGATACTGAGGACAACGTTGACGACAGTACTTCGCCCGTCATTGGTGAGGTTCGAGCTACAACGCATGCTCACCAGTTCGCCCAGTATACCCAGCTCCTTGCCCAGGGCTTCGACACACGGCACGGCAAGTCACAAAAGAACGATCTCAAAAAGGCGGTTTCTTCCTTCGGCTACAAACAGCTCGAGGCTCTCGATGGACACTGGAAACCGAAGTTCATGCGCATTACCTTGCAGTCCCATCAGGTGGTGGCGGCCTCCTGGATGGTGGAGAGGGAGGCAAAAGAGTGGAAACCAGCTGGTGGTTTGCTGGGTGACGAGATGGGAGTTGGCAAGACAATCACAGCCCTTGCTTGTATCAGCGGTCACCCTCCAGAAAAGGATGACATTGCGAGTTTCAGCAAGGCAACTCTCGTCGTTGTGCCGAGCCCAGCCGTTGCCAAGCAATGGTACGACGAGATCCAGGACAAGTGCATTGAGAAGAACTCCAAGCGGGCCGTTATCTTCTCAGCAACCTACAAGCAGCCCTTAAAACGGCTGTCTGGCCACTGGGTAGTGTAGGTTGACGCGCTTCTTCAATTATTTTCAGAGCTAACTATGGCAGTATCGCCACTTACTCGGACGTTGTCGCCCAGTGTCCCAGCAAAGAAACGATGGAAGGGCTTAAAGCCAAGTGGGGAGCACACCAGGGTTCCTACGAGAAGGACTTGAGACATTATACCGGTGATCTCCTCCTGGTCAAGTGGTACAGAATCGTTCTTGACGAATCTCACATGTTCAAAAACCACCGAACTCGGAGTATGTATGCGAACCCCTATTCTGGGTTGCCAACTAACCTGTGCAGCTGCGCAAGCCTGCTGGGCCCTCCAGGCGAAGTATCGATGGACCTTGAGCGGTACTCCTATATCTAACTCTGTTGATGGTACGTAACTCCGCCTTTTTATGATATCACACTCACTTTTGTTAGAATTCTTTTCCTGCCTCAAGTTCATCCGCGCCAACTTTGCTCGGGATCTCAAACAGTTCAGGGCTCGATACGTCACAGGAGTAAGTCAATCCCTGGAGTTGCTCTTCATCGACTAACGCCCTTGCAGAAGGAATCGAAGAGAAACTTCGAGGCTCTTATCAGTCTCATCATGTTCAGGAGGTAGGTCATGCGATCACTTTCAGAAGGCAGCCTGCTTATCCCTTCCAGGACCCAAAAGGACACATTCATGGGCCGCGCGATCACGAACATTCCGAAGAGTCACACCCATGACATCTGGGTCCCCCTTTCAAGCTGGGAGACGGTCCTCCAGGAGTAAGTCCAAGGTGCAGTAATTGAGGTGCGGTTCGACAATGGGCTAACTACGCTGACAGGGCCACGGACGCCTTCTACAAGCGGCAATTGCCCAGAAAGAAGAAGAAACAGTCCGAGAAACCCAACGAGGCGGAACCGGAAGAACCGGATGATGCCAACTCCGAGGCAGCTTCCAAGATCCAGTACGCCAGAGTTCAAAAGTTGCGCCAGGCATCATCGCACCCGTTCAACCTTGAGAAATTGATTCGAGAGAGATTTCGCACGGATGATATCGAGTGGATGCAAGAGCAGCTCAAAGATCTGATGGAGGAGAACGATACGGACGAGCAATGGCAGGATCAGATCTGCGATTCGCCCGGCATGTCTCAATACTCCGGCGGTTTCGGGCGTCTGAGATTCTCAGGCATTGACTGGCTGGGCGATGTTCCAGACATGGCCGACTTGTTGGCTCTCGCGGCTCACGAGCGTGAGGTGAGGAGCGTGACCTGCCGTCTTTGCGGAAAGGCAAAGCCTCCAGTGGAGCCCGTTCGGGCGGTAAACGTGAGTTGCAAATGCCCAAGTAATAGTTCGGTTGGCCTTACTAACAGGAACAGTGCGAGCATGTTTACTGTGGCCATTGCCTTCGCATCGCGGTTCAAAGTGCGGGTCGGTCGAGCCGGTGTCTTCACCCCGGTTGCCGGGCAGAGCTCAAAGTCGGCAGGGCCTTGACAACACCCGTATGCATCAGCAGAATCGCCGAGCAAATTCACAAGTTCAAGGAGCCAGGCCGGGACAGCAACGACACCCACATTTTCCGTCATCCTCGCGAGAATGCCTTTTTTCTCGCCACCTCCCACGTCGATTACACGAAGTCGATCAACACCCCCCCAAGCTCCAAGTTGATGGCAGCTATGGCGGTGATCCTGACATGGCTGAAGGAGGCACCTGAAGACAAGATCATTGGTAAGTGACCTGCAGAGCGGAGCTTGTTCTCAGAGACTGATAGTCCGCAGTTTTCGTCGAGTTTCTCAGCACCGCGAAAGTCCTGGGTCGACTCCTGGAAAACGCGGGCATTTCGTTCCTCTACTACAATGGCAAAGTCAGTGTCAAGCGCAAGGCTACGGCACTTGACAAGTTCAAGAATGAGGCGACCCAACAGGTTATGGTAGGTCTCGGCCCAACAGCTATATTTGTGTTTGCTCAGGGGTTGACAAGCGATTAGCTCTCTTCTATCCGATGCGGCGGACAGTCGCTCAACCTCACCGAGGCGAACCGAGTCATTATCATCGATCCGTGGTGGAACAAGACGCTTGAGGGACAAGCTTTCGGTCGCGTCAAAAGAATCGGCCAGAAGAAAGAGACGCATCTTGTGCGGATCTTGGCAAAAGGCAGTATTGATGAGCGCATCGCTATACTTCAGGAAGCCAAAGACAAGATTGTCAAACGAGCACTTCAGGACGATGGCCACAAACCGGTTGTGTCGGACGCGCTGCAGCTCCGGCTACTCTTCTCGCCCTTGAAGGGCGAAGAGCTTCTGAATCTGATGGCTGACGAGGTTCTCGGAAAGCGGGCCAAGGCCTGAGTGCTACTTGACTCGGAGTGTTGCATTTTCGGGGTAAAAGTTGAGGAGTTTGGTGTTCGCTCTGGGTTCATTGCTATCTACGGACCACTGGGGAGGGGACATTTCACGGGACATGGGGATCTGACCGATCGAGGCGAAAAGTTTAGCTGCGATTTACGATTGATGCCTGAGCAGGGCATTTACGGGCAGAGACCAATACTGCGATTTACTGAGCGGATCATACACAGATACCAGATACTGGAGGCTAGATTGACAAATATTCTTGGACTTGAACAGTGCATAACGGTGGACTCCTTGTCGATTTACCTTATACTTAGACTGGTTGGTCATCTTGATTCTACAATCTTAGTGTAGACTTATTGCAGGATTAGCTGATCACCCGCTACGCACTTATTTGAGACTTGGGATAATCTCTACAGAGACTTATGGTCGTTCTTGGACGCCGTGCTGCTGGTGGGCCGAGCCGAAACCTGCCGAGGGAGGCGACGGCGTGACGTTCGATCTGGGATCTGAAGCGTATCTTGCCGGAGTCTTCCATGGCGGCTCTAGTCCAGGTGTTGCTGTGGACTTGGCGTAGAGTGAGGACGGGAATGAGTATTTCAGACTTTAGAGGTAGTGTCTGTCTGCGTTAGTAATAAGACTTTTAATATAGGTTCATGCTGTGAGTATCGACTTACCTTTCTGGCTCAGGCAACAAGAGGCAGGCAAAGTATGCGTGCAGGATACTGGGGAGAAAAGGGTTCAAGATTGAGGGAGGAAAGGGAGGTATTAATAGGCCAACAAGAGTCGAGAGTGATTAATTGCCAGGGCTTACATCATTATATTTCAATCTAGATTTTGTGGCTATTTAGGATTGATTGGGGAGAGTGATCTGGGAGTCATCTTGGATATATATTGACAAGACCCTGATATTGACGGCTGGGCCGTCTCCCCCTTCTCTCCCTCGTTGGCTCTCCTCGGGCCTCTCGCGGCTCTCTTATTGGCCTGGGCCTTCTTTGGTTTTTATGGAGGAATTGGGGTATTTTGTCTCTGGCGGGTTCTGCTGGCAGGGTCGGCGAGAGGGACAGGAGGACTGACAGAGGGCCGAGAGAGACGACAAGAGAGATGGGGGGCGAGGGGACGAGGGGATAACAAGAGCCCTGGCGAGACAAGAACACACAGTCTTGGTCTAAATCACGAGAGAACTTTATATCTAGCCTTTCCACACTCAGCCTCACTTATACCTGGGGATCTTCAACGATATTCTTGTGTTTTGGTCTTTATCGCCATCCGTTGTCACGTCATCATTCCCGATACCCCAGTGCAGCAGGATCACGAGTCGAGTGCTTGGGACGGTGTCTGCCAAGGTGGTGAGAGACTGGAAGGATGGCTTAGATTTGTTCTGGGAACATGCATATGCATTTGGTAAGAGGAGAGATGCATCATGGTAACGTCAAGTTGGGCTCGTCATCCTTCTGCTGGCCAAGGCGTACGCCTCATTCACGTCTGCAGTTCAACAACTAGCTCTAGAACCAGCTCGCTTAGAACAGCAAGACTTGCATGATATATTTCTTTCATAGTGTCCAGGTGATTGGCTACGGCTATTTCTTAAGCGAACCCTGGCCACTACTGCGGGATGGTAAAGGCCAGAGAATTGTCAAAGAACCGACATGCAGAGGCCGACACGCGTCAAACGGAGGCTTCATCGCATGCAACACAGTACATATCTGCTAATTATCCCTTCAGCTACTCAAGTTTCTTTGATATGGTATGCCTAATTTTGCAATCAGCCTAACCGTAGTGGTGATATGCACCAACCAACAAGAATGCCCGCAGGATATCAAGAACAAAGAAATGTCCAGACAGCGGGTGGTCTTCCCAGGATATTAGATGGAATGGCCTCTCCCTGTGTTCCCAATGTCTTCCAGTTGTAAAGAGTTTCTATTTGCTTCAGGAGGCTAAATGTTTGACAAGCCGTCCTGTCACCCATCAGCAAACCTCTCACCATGCACGACCACGACCCCATCGACAGCCTCGGCCTCAGCTGCCCCTTCGGCGGCACATTCTACATCTGCCGCAACAGCCCAACCCGCTTCATCGGCTGCTGCTCCTCGAACCCCTGCGGATCGAGAAAGGGCGTCTGCCCGGACGAGCACCTCCGGTCGTCGAGCTTCGAGGCGGAGCAGTACAACCGGATCCTCGCGCAGGAATGCATCAACGACAACCGCGATGTAAAATGGTACACCTGCGCGGGGACGACCCCTCCGTTCCTGGGGTGCTGTGCCGTGAATCCCTGTGCGAGGGGGGGTTGTCCTGATAGGCAACTACGGGCCGCAAAGTTGAGCGACAGGGACCATCATGCGGAGTCTTTCCTGGACGGCGGCTCCGAGACAGCTCCGGGTTCATGGCCAGGCTCGGGGTCGGGGACGGGGACGCTGCCGGTGCCTGGGGGTCCGTGGACGACTTACACTACTTCGATGACCGTGGACACAACTACGAGTGAAACCAGCACTGGCGAACCCGAAAGCCCTGATACGGGGGGACACAAAGGTCTCAATAGTGGCCAGATAGCCGGCATCGTCGTGGGCCTAGTCGTCTTCGTGTTTCTCGTGCTTGTCGTCTGGTGCTGGACCATCAAGCTGAAGAAGCGGCAGCGAGAACATCAGACACAAGGCCCGCCTCCAGCTACGACGTCTTCCCCAAACTTGGAAATCCATCACCATAGTCCTTCCTCGAGCCACTCGCAGCCTCATCACTCGGGCCGTCAGCATCAAGAGTACATCCGAGACACACGGTGGACACAGCCATATCAGTCACCTCGTCAAGGCAACAATACAACAGAGATGCACTTCGTCCACACGAGTGGCCAACAGCCAACTCACCCAAGGCCGTCAGCACCAGGACCACACCAAGGGCAGCAGTATGACCTAAATTACCTGGTTCCCGCGCCTCTCCAGCTGCGTCCGGCCCGACCTCGGAGCCCGGCGGCTGCGCCATCTCCATCTTTTGAACTATCCGGATGCCCTCCCAGGCCGACTCAGCAGCGGGCCAGCCCCAACGGTCAATCCCCCGAGCCTGAGCGGAACTACCGCCCAGGCCGGCGCCGCGAGGGCCCGACGTCTACTGCGGGCAGAACTCCGCCTCCGCCGTTTGGCATGGCGCCGAATCCCGCGCAAGGTTTCGAACCCAGCGACAGGCAGACGGACTCTGAGAGAACAAGTGGTGAATATGAGACGAATGGTGGTGAGAGAATGATACGTGTCCGGCTGGATACGTCTCGCAGGGCTGTTCACTAGTCTCGTTGGTTGACCTGAGGGATGAGAAATTGACAAGCGATAATAAGGAAGAGGTTGAAGCTGCGCGGAGTGCTACGGTTTCCTCTGCTGTTTAGTGCGTATTGTTTGTGACGATTGCGGGATGAAGATGGGTTTCATGAGTTGATGTTTGTTCGGATAAAGATGTTGAATGGCTGAAGGGTGAATATGAAGCAATGATGATCTCACTTGGGTTTATTAGTTGGGAGCCATAGCAACGAACTTTTGACGAGTAACATTAATGTTACGGTGCTGCAAGACAAAAGAAGAACCAAAGCCGATGGACTTTTGAGATACTACAGTCACTTTCCAAGAGTCTAGAATCCAGGTGTTGATACAGACTCGGGTCTCGCCCAGTTTGACTTATATGAGGTGCCCGGTGTTTCAGTAGTTCCTACCCACAGCTGGCCTACGGTCAACGAGTGGTGACTTGGCCTGGTGTGTTGCCCCAGAGGCGATGGACTGGTGCGGCGGGTGCATTCCCGGTGGCGATATAGGATGAGGAACTGATGGGCGTCTCAGCTGTATAGGCCCTAATGAAGCTGCTTATTGTGTTAATATCGTGGCCTTGGCAGTGGATTACAAATAGCGACAGTGGAACGACATGAAGACAACAGAGGAGCGATGAAAGAGCTGTGCATGAACAGTCTCATGCATCTTGGTGGTTGTAAGTCTTAAGACGGAGAGGCAACTCATGCACAGAAGAAACATTCTCGAAGTTTAAGAGAACAACACCGACGTCTACTTCTCATCCCATTCCCGGATTATTCTCAGCGAGATCCCAAAGTTCATCATGACTCGGAACAATGCAGAGCAGGGAGGTGCATCAGATAGATCATCGCTGACAAAACGTCCCGCCTCGGGGGATGATCCCTCCGAAGCTTCGACTGCAGATGGCACTTCTGACCTGCAAGACATTTTCTCCAGATGTCGCAACAGGGAAAAGATACAGGACGATCGACAGGCAGCATTAGACGCCGTCATGCCTGGGATGAAATACAGCAATGCAACCAACCAAAGCAGGAGCAGCAGAGCGTTGCATCACAACGGGAAAGCACAATTTAGCGCCGGGAATAGACCTCCCAGCAGGCTAGGTCTGACAGCACATCTTTCGTGGGCGACTCGAGAGGGTTGCTTGCACTAAGGCGAGGGCCCCTCTTTGCAACATGGAATGAATCGTGACTTGACGCAGCTAGATTGGAGGTGCATCTGGCAGCGTGCATCTCTGGTTGCTGCAACAGGGCCACGCGGGAAGTCGTGCACAAACCTGTTTTTTGAGGCAATCAACTGAGTCAATAGGCAATCTGCAGTCAACTCGCTGCATCTTTAGAGGTTCGCGGTGCAAAAAGTGGCTGATGCATGGAAGCTCATGGACCATCAGATGGGGAAGTCAATGAGGCTCGTTCTGGCACGTGCTCCCGATGAGAATCTGTGCGTCATTTAGGAGCCAGCGAAAGGGCAAGAAAAAAGAAAGAAAAGAAGGAAAAAGCAAACAAACCGGCATGAACTAGAACACGCAGGGTCATGGCGGTGCGTCCGAGCTGTCAACTCTGGTTGGATGACGAATGCTATGGATCAGAAGGATTTTCGGAGAGGCGGGGGAATATTCTCTTGATGCAAGTTGGGACCTCGGCCATGGATGGGGGATTCCGATTCGCGAGGGCAGGGAATGTTCTGTCACTTGCAGCACGCATGCAACGTCTTTGTCTGCCTCTGAGATACGAAGAGGTTGGTGAGGCTGCAGCAGACGAATGGAATCTCCTGATATGGCGTGATGAGGAATATAGAGGGATTGATTAATGGGCATCAGGTGAGAGACATGGCGATGGCCTCAAGACGTGCGTCAATGGGACAAGCTCTAGCGAGTGCAGCATCTGGAATCAACAGCGACGACTGAAACCAACCGTGACAGGGCATTGCCAGTTTGCCGGAATTTTGACAACGCGAGCACCGCAGTACATACCTGGAGGGGGGGGGTTTCATCGCCAGCAGGGGGTTTTGTCATTGTTGACAAAAAGGTGGTGATGAAGCAACCACCAACCAAGACGACGCCCCGGGAGGAACAAGAAACAACGGCAAAAGCATGACGGCGTGGCGACGAGTTTTGATGGTGCAAGAGTAAAGCCTGCGGGCCGATGCGTTTCGGGAGACAAGATGTGCAACCCATTGCTTTTCCCCATCCATCGCCATGGCGTTCGCATTTCACAGCACAGATCCCGCCGACGCTGTCGTGACGCTTCGTCCGTCATGTGCCCTGGATCGATCCCTGACGGACTGATTATCGTCAGGGATTGACCCGGGAGTCGGCCCTCGTGGCTGAGTTGATTGCGCAAGGTGTTGAAACGGGGCATGGACCGCGCGGTGGTCAATCGATTATGCCTACAATTGTGTTGACAATTTTGACGATGGCCAACACCGTGGAAAGCCAGAGATTGGAAATCCGGTGACGAATTCTTTCAATTTCCGCTTTCTATCGGCCAAGGTTACATCAAAATGTACCGGCCCGGGATCATGGTAATCACACTACGACGTTATTTCTTCGGCGAAAATTACCACAGCCGGGGTGATGCAAAGATGTTTCAGATGAATGACTCTGCAGCCCCACCGCGGTCACGTCTTGTCAATCAGTCAAGTCTTGTCATGTCAAGAGTCAAGAGTCCGTTCTTCAGCTGGTCTTGCATTGGCGGCTTCTAGTTCCGGCCCTAAAGAATAAGGGTCAAAGTGTTTGCAGCGATACGAACCAAAGACGAAGAGACGGGATCAAAGATGATAAACAAATCCGGCAGTCCGTAATCTTTACGATTCGGACTCGCCGTTCAAACGCTCCCGAGCATAAACTCTATCGACAACATCAAGTCTCCTCCCAAGGCACATCGCCGAACGGGGCCATTACTCGATAAAGAAAGAAGCTCAAGAAAGCCTGTCCATGTTCCCGGATCGCAGATTTCCCTTGGATCCCCCCCCAGGTGGCTTGGTCCCTCAACCGGATCGACGCCCTCTCAGCCACCGCAGGCTCTGGACCGACCCGCTCGTTCTCCTGTCCAGTCGCAAGTTCTGGCCGAGGGGAGGGGGAGGCTTTCGCTTTTCTGCTCCGACGCCCAAAACCCAGCGCCATCTCGATAGTCTCGCATTAGACACGGGTCCGAGGGCCTCTTGGCCTTGGCTCACCAGACTAGGGACCACAGGGCCGCCAGAGACTAAACTGCACAGTCCCAGAGACCACAGACCAACGCCAGGAAATCGACTCCGCCTGCTTTGCCCCCAAACAGAAGCTGCCATCACCAATGCGCCCTGGTCCGCTGGCGTCTTGCTTCTAGCGTCCTTTGACCCCTGGCCACTTCGCCCCGGGTACCCATCGAGCAATCTTCCGGTTGGAAGCCTGCAGCAGAAGTCAACAACCCAGAACCCGGAAATCCCTGCTAGGCCAGACCGGCTACCAGGTGCCAGGGGCTTTGTTGGAAAAAGGCTCCCAATCCCTCCAGTGACAGTTCGATCTGGCCCGCCCCCGCAAGCTGCGTAGCGTGGGCGCTGGCCTGCGATGGCGCGGTCGCCCGGGCTTGCTGTCTCCACTCCGCCCTCTGCCATTTGGTGCTGCGCAGTACAAACCTACCGAGCAGGGCTGGCTGCCAATGCTGAACTAGGGGAACTAGGGGAGCGAGTCAGTCGGATGCTACCGCCGCTCTCTCTCGCTCAAAAGTATTAAGCGATCGTGGGCTGCTCGCGCGGGTCTCGTCTTTTCTTTTGATGGGGAAGCTCTTTTTGCGCTTTTGCTTCTTTGCCGACGGTCCCATTCTTTCTCATTGTCTTGGAACTTGACTCCCCGTTATCTCTGTCGTAGCTTTTTGGTGCTGCGCCTTTCAACTGAGGAATCAAAGGAACATGATGGTCACCTTCTAAGCTTCATACTATCGCTCAACAAAACAGGATACTTATTTTTCTTTTTATTCTCTTCATTCCCTTTCTTCTCATTTTGTCTCTTCTGGCGGCTCTCAATAACCCCCGGTCGTCTCGGCCAAAGCTGCGCTGGAGAGAGCCCGTGTCGCATCGCAATCGCATTCCTCTGGACGTCCCGAGACAGACGATCGCCAGGACCAAGGATCTCGGCAGAAACAATGCCCAACGTCAGCGCCCTCCGCGCCTTTGAGCCTCCTCCCGTCCCCCCCTTTGCCGAATATGACCGCCGCCGCTCCACAGCCTCATCCCTCTCCAACAACACCGACTCCATCTCATCGCTGCGGGGCCTCCAGTCGCCGACAAAGGCCCCCAACTCCGGGGCAGCAAGGTCGAGCGCCCGGCCCAAGAGCGCAAAGTTCAGCGCCTACCGCCTGCGCAGCAACTCGGGCCTGTCGCTTCACACCAACGAGGACATCCTGAGGCAGTACACTGACTACTACGCCGACGGGACGCCGAGGGTCGGGGGGAGCATGTATGGAGTCAGCAACGGAGGCGGGCAGTGGCAGCCTGGTGAGAGGTTGAGGAGCATCGACTCGATAGCTTCGAGCCAGCGGTCGAGCATGATCTTTACGGACTCGGATGGCTCAGCGGACCTGCCCATTCCGGATCTCGTGGGCCGCGACATGTTTGACATGGTCATGAGTGATCCTGCGGCGAGTGGTCAGTTGTGGAAGTTTGCCGCGAGCAGGGGACTGGGGCAGAATGTCGACTACCTCATGAAGGTGAGAGATGCTATTTCAGAGTGTGATTTACAGAACTAATCCCAGCAGATCCGCGACTACATCCACTCACTCGAGCAGGTCGTCATCCAGCTCTCTACAATCTCCACCTCGTACACCTCCATCACCGCCACATCGCCCATCAGCCTCCCCAACCCCATGTCCAAGGCCCTCAACACAAACATCAAGCACCTGACCACGTCCCTCATCCCCAGCCTGGAGAACATGTTTCTCGAGTCCAAGGCCTACGTCGAGCAGCGCATCGTGAGGGACATCTTCCCGGACTTTGTCAAGCAGCAGCTGTCGCAGTGCACCAGCCTCGCCCTCTCGCTGGATGCCGAGGGCGACTCGCCGCCGAACCCCTACCCTGGCCTCAAGGGATCCTTCTGCCTCAGCGACCCCTCGAAATCCGGGAGCCCGATTGTCTTTGCGTCGGACGAGTTTGAGGACCTGACGGGATACTCGAGGAGCGAGGTGATATCGCACAACTGCCGGTTCCTCCAGGGGCCCCAGACGGACCGCGAGGCCATATCGAGGGTGCGCTCGGCGATCTGGCGCAACGACGAGTGCACGGAGCTGCTGCTCAACTTTCGACGCGACGGCACGCCCTTCTGGAACCTGCTATTTCTCTGCCCGCTTCTCGATGCCGCGGGGAAGCTGCGCTTCTACCTAGGCGCCCAGATCGACGTGTCGTCGTCCATCGAGGGCACCGACGACGTCGTCAAGATGCTCAGCTACGGCAGCAGCATTAGCAGCAGCAGCGCCACCACCGCCACCACCCCCACGGCAGACGAGGACAAGGCATCGTCCACCGCCGACCGGAGCTCGTCCCGCTGGGCGAGCGACAACTCCCAGGGCGAGCCCGAGCCCGAGGAGGGTCTGGGCATCTTCAAGCCCCCGCCCATCCAGCTCAGCAGGGTTCCCCGCAAGGCAGGCGGCTTCTTCAAGTCCTTCAAGAAGATGCCGCCTCCGCCGCTGTCCCCGCCGTCGAGCCCCCGGCGCAGCTGCGACAGGCCTCGCTCATCAGCGGGGGGGTTGTCCCCTCTGCCCCTGGAGAAGACGTACAGCACGCGCACAGTCCTAAAGCGGTTCTCGACGCAGCCCGAGATGCTCACGACGACCTACTCGCGGTACATGGTGCTCGAGCACGTGCCCTCGTACCCTGCGTCCCTGGGCGCCATGCCGCTCGACCAGGAGATGAAGTACCCGCCCAAGCTGAGCATCTCGTTCTTCTCGCCCGCCATGATCGAGGCGCTGGACCTCGGCGCGGGGCCCACGGGCGGCGTCATGGGCAAGGACGTGTTTGACGTGCTGGCGGAGCAGTCGACGCTGCCGTCCGTGACAAAGGCCTTCAAGTCCACGGTCAGGGACCTCGTCGTGCGGGACGGCAGGTCCGTGTCCCTGGACCTGGCGCTCGCGAACCACATCCCGCGGAGGGCCAACATGACGCGCGTGCTGAGCGGGGACAGCGGCGAGACGGGCAAGAAGCCGGCCAAGATGATGAGCCACTGGACGCCGCTGAAGGATGTGGACGGGAGGGTCAAGTTTGTGGTGCTGGTGCTTTCGCCGATCTAGAGGGGAATGCTGACATTGGAGTTATGGGTGAGGTGTTGGGGTGGTTTCTATAGCATTGCTGGGTGTAAGGATATGTGTATTTTCTAACGACGGGGAGAGAATGATACCACGAATAATAAGACCATTCACAATCACAATCCATGATATCTACATTCTGTTTTGTTCAAGACAATCCCAATACGTGGGCACCAGGAACAGCTCCAGGAGCTCTGTCCCTGCAATAAGGTTCAGCCAGGCCATCGGCGTAATAAGACCCCAAATTAACGACATGGATCTTGTTCACCACGCTAGTGTCAGATCTTTGCCCCGCACTGACTCGATGCTTGTTCAGCTGCCAACGCATGTTGTTTTGGTTCGGCCTCGTACGCTACTGCGCAGAAGACATCTTTGGCGGGCGTTTCATGTCTTGCAGGCGGACGTGCATTAGAGGATGGAATACGAACCGTCAAAGTCTCGTTGGTTGAGAGCAGGGTATCCTGGGAGGGCTGATGCTCTGGGTCGGTTGTGATGACAGACAGGGCACCTGGTCAATCATTCTCAGACATCGCAAGAAAGTTTAATTGTCTCTCGGGACCTCTGGCATGGCAAAGGAAATTCAGGAGGCGACGTGGTTACACCAGTGGAACTTTGGGCCATTGCAGATGCGAACTTCTGGTCAGTGCAGGTCTTGGATCTGGTGGCTTGAAGGTTTTTACCTGTTTTTCCAGCGTACCTTGACAATGAGTCGCTGTCAATGGAAGGCCAGTGACTAACGAGTCATGGAGATGGCTCTGAATGTCGCTGCAAGCGTGGCTATCTTCAAGTTGTTAAGTAGTAGATACACGATAGATGTATCAAGTATCTGCATAATTCAACTCCCTCCAAATATTCACACAAAACCCAAGGCCTTTACCAGCATCTCAGGCCCTACCATAACGCCGATTCCACCTACTCAACAAGAGTGACCGGCACAATCTTGCCCGCAAGAGTCTTGCGAACACTCCTCACCCGCTTGAGATACTCTATCGAAGACTCGCCCAGTTGCCAGGAATGCTGCATCCTATTGCCAACAAGCCTGTACGCCGCTCTCCGTGGGCCGGACCAGGGCTTGGCCGCCGTGAAGGGAGCAGAATGCGCTTCCCACCCGATATACCTGGTCTCGTAGTGCCGTCCCACGAGGAGCCACTCCAGCAGCTTGGGATACACCCTCGTCGCCTCCACCACAGACCTGACGACCCTTCTGCCTCGCCTGTCGGTGGCCACGTACGCCGGCCGGGCCCCCCGACGGACGAGCATCTTGAAGGACTTGGACGCTCCTATGCTGCCCGCAAACATCAGCGCCGAGCCCACGTCGCAGCACTCCTTCTCAAAGTCGAAGCCAAAGTTGAGGAGCTGCTCCAGCAGGCCCTCGTCCTCGATGCGGATGATCAGGCACCCCGCGCTGAGGCTCGTCCGCGGATCGAAATTGACAACCAGCGGGAGGTGCTCCTTGGGGATGCGTCGCAGCACGGCCTTCAACGCGATGGGGCTGCACGTGCGCACGACGGCTTTGCCCAGGAACGACGGGTCCTGCTCGGCGAGCTGGTAAAAGTCAAAGTTGCCGTTCAGGACAAACGGCCTCGCGTCGCAGCTGAGCATCAGCGACGCGACGCTCGGCCTGCCCAGCGCGGTGGTGTAGGGATCCATGCCCAGGCTGAAGAGCTGGTGCATGAACCCCAGGTCGGATCCGGCATCCAGGAAGCCCAGGCCATCAAACGTGCTGGGATCAGCGCCGTGCTCCAGGAGGCAGCGGACCGCGTCCATGTCCCCGCTGGCGGCCGCCTGGCCCAGCGGCGTGGTGCCCTCGCTGTCGCGGACGTTGGGGTCGGCGCCTGCTTCCAGAAGGATCGTGATCAGGGGCACGATCGCGTGGCACGACGCCAGGTGCAGCGGCGTCACCAGCTCCGTGTCCCGGGAGTTGACGTCGGCGCCGTTGGACAGCAGCATCCGGGCCATGTTGTAGACGGGCTCCATGGGCTCGGCTCGAAAGTTGCGCTTGCCGCAGCTGTCGACGAGGATGTGCAGGGCCGTTGGGCAGTGGCCGCCCTGGTACACGCCCCCCATGTGAATCTGGCTGCGAAGATTCAGCACGAGGTGGAGGATCCTGGTCTTTGTGTCGCCGTCGCTGGTGGAGGATAACCCAGAGAGCCCTGATTCCACCAGTAGTGACCTAAACACCATTGTCAGCAAGATTCGCAGTCGAGTTAGAGTTACTTACCAGTATTCGTCGGCATGAGCCACCAGGTGATCGATGAATATCTGGAGAACCCTCTCTTGATGCTCACACTTTGTTCCTCCGACCGTGTGTCGGTACTGGCAAATGGCATAGAGCGGCGGGAACGGGAGATGGAACCACAGCCTGCCCTCAGCCAGGTAGATGTCCAAGCATCTGGTGAAGAAGGAGTAGACTTCCTCGGGCGGGATAAAAATGTTGAACTGCAGAAGCTTCTGGATCTGGAGACATCCGTGGAGGAGCGCGTTGTAGCCGTTCGGCCAATGCTTGCTGCAGCCCGTCACGAAACCCCCGAATCCAAGATCCAGGAGCTCGAGCATGGGGCTCATGAGCGACCAGGCCGCCGTGTAGCTGAGGAGAGTACAGCCGTCGCAGGGCAGGATGGCAGCCTCCAGCTCCTCCTTGGAGACGTGCTTGAGAAGTGGCGTGAACAAGCCACCACTGGAAGCCCGGTGGCGGCTGATCATGTCGGCTATCATGGCGCCCAGCCTTCTCGACTCGGACTCCTTGGATGCCCTAGACGCCTCTGGCGCATCTGCATCGGGCGGGCGAGAAACCGTCTCTCTGGCTTCGGATCCCAACTTGGGGCTCCAGTGGCCCAGCAGCGAGATGGCATGCTCTTCCCTCGAGCCAGGATCCAGAAGAGTATCCTTGAGGTAGTCAACCACGTCCTCCTTGCCCCCCATGATGGCCCAAAAGAGCGGCGTCCTCCCGGATGAGTCCTTTGCTTCCAGCTCTGCTCCGTATCTGGACAGAGTCTTGACGCATTCCAGGTATCCGCCCTTGGCTGCCAGGTGAGCTGGCGACATGCCGTTCTTTTTGGTGACCGAGTCAATCTCCTCTGCCAGGGGCGTCGATGACAGAAGCAGCTCCAGGATATCGTGACGACCGTTGGTTGCCGCCAGCTGAAGCGCGTTGTAGGTTACCCCGGGCCCTTCGTAGATGCAGAGCCAGTCGAACTCGGGATCTACCCTCTCGATGATCTCCTCCAAGATGACAACATTTCCCGCCTCAGCCACCGCAAGCAGGGCGTTGTAGCCATCCGATCCGCCAAAGGCTGGATCCGCCCCGTACTCGAGCAAGACGCTCGCAATATCAGCCCTGTCCTGAGAGATTGCCTCCGGCAGCATCGCCTTCTCTGCCAGTCCAGACTGCAGCGATCCAGCCCCAGGCTTGGGGATGTGCTTGGGTTTCGGCGCCAGGTCAGGGTCCATCCCCCATGCTATCAGCTGGCCCATGAAGTCGGCCGCTTCCAGCTCGTTGGGCATGTGCATGATCTTGTCAAAGATGTTGAACTGCCGGTCTATCAGCTGTTGCGGCTTGCTGTTCTCGAGCAGCGCCGACATCAGCTCGATGTCCATCGAGTTGGCCGAGATGACGTACTCGAGCAGCGACTGGTCGTAGAACCCTTCCCACGGCGTGTGGATCTGTACACCAGCGTTGACGAGCGCCCTGATCAGCCTGGGTTGCCGGAGCCGGACAGCCTCCCGCAGCAAAAGCGCTGCGTCAAACGACTGCAAGAACTTGTTGGCCTTCTGGGAGGTGCCGGAGCCGTCTGCATCCCCGGCATCGTCGGAGCCGCCCGGTCTTGATGCTTCCAGAACGGCCGTGATGAACCGCATCTGCCAGGGCTGCCAGGATGGACGACCCTCTATCTTCTCCGCCATGTACACAATCGCCCATTCCCCAGTCTCCTGCTCGTAGTCGGCGAGGGCGCCGTACTCGACCAGGTAGCTCAATGCCATGCAAATAAAGGCAGATAAAAATTGCAGGTACGAGGGATGCTGAGCCGAGGGGCCAGCGAGTAATGTGAGGATGTTGTCGCAGAACCGTGCCCAGAGCCCCCGACCCTGGCTGTCTCGTGATTTCAGAACTTCGGGAGTCAGCAGCTTAGCGTAGTCGTTTCCATTCATGCTGGGGAAACAAGATGGGTGCGCGGTCGGCCGGGCGAAACCACTTCGGCCCTTGATGAGCTTGGTGTTGGTGATGACGGTTTCTGCTGCTGTTCCGGGAGGAAACGACACCTGGTCGCGTCCTTCACATTTGTCCAGAATCATCGTGACTATTTCACCTGAAGCAGACATGTTGAGGGACTGAAGGAGAGTCGGGTCATTCTCATTGGCCTCGGGAATGGCCTCAAGAATCTTTGCTAGGAGATGTGGATTTCCCCACTGAATAGCCCAGTGGGCTAGCTGCTGGTTGTTACGTGCGTCAAGGTGCTTGTGACAGCAGATGTCCAGCAGAAACCGAGCTGCTAGTGGAGCGATGCCACGCGAGCCTTTGGGGAGAGTCTCGAGGGTGCTGATATAAGAAAAGGAAGCCATTAGAGGCGTTAGACCATTCCGACACACCGCCGCCAGGTTCTGTTCCTTGCGGGGGTCATGCTCATCGAGCCACTTGAGGAGTTTGACATCGTTGGTATACGCAGCCAGGTGCCAGATGGTGCGCCCCTCGTTGTCCTCGTCGACCGTCGAGGCGCCATGTTGCAGGACCAGCTTGTCGAGCGCCTCGGTCTCTTCGACCACCATGACGGGTGTGCATCCCCTCGAGTCTCTCGCCCTCACATCGGCCCCAGCGCGGATGAGGATGTCCATGATCTCGAGCTGCGAGCCCTCGGTGGCCATGTGAAGAATCGTGCCGCCAGTCCCACGCTTGTCGTATAACAGGTTGGGGTCAAATCGGGGGTCGCTCGTGAGACGTTCCACCAAGGTTGCGTCGAAGTCCAGCACGGCGGCTCGTGTGACCTGGGGGAAACGGTCATCGTCCAACGTGGGAACCTTTCCGTCCTTCAAGAAGGCGAACTTGAGCTTGGCATGTTTCATGAGCTGAGACAGGGTCGACTTCAAATCTGTTATTGTGGCCTGGTGTTTGGGGTCGAGCAGAGGAACGACTCTGTCGAGCGTCAAGTCGTAGACGTAGGTGAGGAGACGGGCAAATCTATCCCTGTGCAACATGCCGCGCATCACCAGTGTATCTCGCTGCAAGAACTGGAGAAAGGCGCCATCAAGCCAACCGCCTGCGCTGACGATCCGAGTGAAGATGGCTTCATACTTCGTCGTCATGGCCACCCAAAAGGCCAATCCCGCCAGCGAAACTGGCTCATCGGTATTTGTGTTCTTCCAATGGAACCGATACGCGCAGTCGGCGCCCTCGTCCAGCAGCAACAGAACCGTCGCGGCCAGATCAACATTGGAATCGCCCCCGACCAGAAGCGAGCTCCACGAATCCGGTTCTGTACGGGTTGCTAGGACTTTGGGTCCCACAAGGGCACAAAATAGAGGCGTGCCGAGGAGACTCGGCTGGTTGATGTCGGCGACTCCCATTGAAATGAGATCTCTGCAGAGACTCGGCAGACTGAGGGCGGCGGCAATGTGAAGCGGCGAGACAGATCCGGTTCCAGCTTCGGATTTGGGTCCGTCGCATAGCGCATCTGTCAGCTCCAACAGAAGCCTCGGTGAGAGCGCCGAGGAACCCAAGGTACGAGGGAATGTCTCTCTTGCATACTCTAACACCCATTGCACAAAGTTATAGTGCCTAAAGCTAGAGTAGGGTCCCTGTATCCTGAAGAGGGAGCAGACCTATAGTCCCAAGTTAGAATAGAGCTTCCATGTCTCAAAAAATAGACAGCATACCTAGGGCCAAAGGTTAGAAGAGGGCATCTAAATCCTAGGTAAGGGGGCAGCAAACCTGAGGCCTAAGCTTTTGCCAGTGTTTCTCGGCATATTTCGGCCACTGCGTGGCCGCTTTCTTGTAATTCGGCTCCGTGACACGGCGGGACTGCAGCAGAACAATCTCTTTCTTGTACTCTGCCGGCTCGCGGTCGTTTTCCGAAGAGTTGAGCAGCGTCAGCCAAGCCGAGACATCCTCCGGCCCGGGCTCTTTCTCGTCGCGGACGTGAATGACCGCCGGAGCCTCGGTCCTCTCAGTGTCCCCCTTCCTGGTCATGAGCTGGGGGATCGAGTCCGAGCCGAGTATCGAAAACTGCAGCGCTATATCTTGAATAGACTCTGAAGAGCCGAGGATGAAAGCAAGCTTAGAACGGGTGTCCAGAAGCGACGTCCTAGCGGCCCGGAGCCCGTCGGGGGTTGCAAAAGAATGGAAGGATTTGAGAGCGCCGATCAACATCTCACATCCGTCGATGAGGGGCCACTCGGCCTCTCCGCCGATATCAGGCTCGGAGCCATCGTCCAGCAGCTCGGTGATGAGTTCCTCAAGACTATAGAGGGAGCCACCCAGTAGCCTTAGCTCAACGACCAACTGCTTGAGGTCACTCCTGTGAGAGGAAGTGGATGACTTGAGATGCACGTTGATGGCCGTGCAGACATCGAAGGTAGACTCCTTCAACGATCTGACCTGTTTCAGCATCGTTCCGGTTAGGTGTCTAGTGTAAAAATAAGCCCCAGTCACGGTCGAGCATGATACAGAATCAACGGCCTACATTTATGATATACTTGCTGTCTCTGAAGTGAGATCGCAGTCCTACCTACTGTAGCACGTGCGGGACCCGTGGGTACCAACCAAGCAAGGGTGCTATGTCCCGTCTGCGAGACCAAAAAGATCAAGGAAGCTAGGTCATAAGAGAAGAACCAGCATGGTGAAAGCTAAGCTAGGTGCGCCGAGGCAGCAATAATGGCTCGAAATTCGTGGCTGGAGGAATCGTAGAAATAGTGAAGATGCTAAGTTGCCTGAAAGCCGTAGCTCAAGGCTCTCAGAACCAAAAGCAAGCTCAACAAGCTGACAAAGCGCTCGAGCCACTCAGTGCGAAAAGGTTCGCTACACAGTCTAGTAACGGACTAGGACTTTAAGTGGTGTCAGAAACACTCACGCATGTATAAAATATAGATATAATGAGTGGTGTGCTCGTAAATAATACCCTTCTTTAGAACGCAGAACTGTTTCGGGACATACCCATGAAAGGTTTAGTCTCTAGGGATGTTCGTTTAAGCAGCTCTCGCAGCATTCTTATGCTTCCACAGTCTACTGCACAGTGCACTTTCGCAGCCTGGCTGCCAGGGTGCTAGGTACCAGTTCAACCCACGATTTGTGAGAAAGATATGGGTCAATTTAACGAATGGAGACATGTTTGTGATGGAAACCTAGAATAAATATGAGTTTATATGACATAAATTAATCAAAGTGGGAAAAAACACAAGTGCCCTTTGGCTTTTTTGAACATCGAAGTCGCCAAGACAATCCTTTGAAAATACCCTTGTTACAACCAACTCAACGGAAACCTCAGGCCAATAAACAAGAACCAACATGCATACCTAGTCTCCTAGGTTTGTAGGATAATTGCAGGAGACCAACCATAGCAAACAGAGCACAGCTTGTTAATAGCTTCATTGTTCAAACAAGTCAGGTGTGGCAGCTTCGGTTCATCAATGCAAGACCGTCTTTTGATGTAGCCAGGTTGTACATAGCATCTAGCCATACTCCAGTCAGACTCCCAACTCCAGTCCCCAATAGTTATCCGCTTTAACCGAATAGTCATCATTATTCTTGAACCGCCTCTTAGACATCCACTCCTGGACTATCCCCAGGTTCCACCACCTCCTCCTCCCCTGCCTCCCTTCCTCTGCGCGCTCAACCGCCAGTCATCCTCGCTAGCAAACTTGTTATACAACGGCTGGATCCTCTCCGCCTTCTTCCTCTTGCTCAACCGATCCGTCGGCGCCACCTTGAAGAACGTCGGCGCCGCCTCGACGAGCCACTTGGGCTCGATGCTCGTCGTGTAGTGCATGTACTCCTTCGTCGTCAGCACAAGCTCGTGGTAGATGACCCACTCAGCCTGCTTCCCAAACAGCGCCGAGCTCGGATGCAGATACACGGGTGTCCCCTCAATGAGCGTCTTGTACCCCTCCTGCGGGTCCTTGCGCGCCGAGCTGCGGAAGAAGCCTGCGCAGAGCGCCCGGCGGACCTTGTCGGTGTGGCGGCCGCACGAGACGATGGGGTGCTTGTACCGCTCCATGATCTTGACGATCTGCTCGCGGACATCCTTGACGCGGCGCATGGAGCGCGCCTGGATGAAGTTCTCAAAGCACCAGGGGCTGGAGTAGCCGCTCTGCTTCCACGCGTTGTACACGTTGAGGAGGGTGAGGTGATCGCCGTGCGGGTCGTGGAACTTTGCCTTTTTCTGGTCGGCTTGGGATTGCTTCTCCTTGGGACGGTAGAAGACAGTCGGGATGTTGAGCATGGCGACGATGCTGAGGATCTCTTCAGAGCACTCGAGGTCGACGGCAGCGATGAGGACCTTGGACAGAGACGGTTCCAGGGGGAAGTCGGCCATCTTTCTGCCCAGCCGGGTAAGGAGACCTTCGTCGTCCAGGGCGCTGAGGGCGTAAAGCTCCTCCAGAGCCGTAAGCATGGTGTTGATCGGGGGCGGGTCCATAAAGTCAAAGTGTAGCAGGTCGTTGATGCCCATGGCTTTGAGCATGAGGATGGTATTAGACAAGTTCTGCCGCTGAATCTCAGGAATGGTGGTCGGCAGCATTTCCGACTGGTATGCAGCCTCGGTGTATAGCCGGAAGCATTTACCTGGGCCGGTTCGGCCGGCTCTTCCAGCTCGCTGGTTTGCCTGGGCTTGAGAAATGGGCGTGACAACCAGCGAGTCCATGCCCAGCTTGGGGTCATAGGCGTTCTGCTTGACAAAGCCCGGATCCACGACGTAGTAAATCTCGTCAATGGTGATGGAGGTCTCGGCGATGTTGGTGGCGATGACTACCTTGCGGCTTCCGGGAGGCGCCGGGTCAAAGATTCGGCTCTGCATCTCGGTAGGGAGATTTGCATAAACAGGGAGGATAATGAGATCTGGCACGTTTGGTCCTAGCGCCTTCATCCGCTCGTACAAGATTTCGCAGGACGTGTCGATCTCTTCTTGGCCTGTCAAGAATAGAAGAATGTCGCCCTTGGGTTCTGTGAGGTGAATCTGCATGACCGTGACAAGAGCCGCATCCAGGTAGTCGGATTCGGGCTCCCTGGAGTAAAGCACTTCAACAGGGAATGTTCGGCCGGGAATAGTGAAGATGGGACACTCGTTGAAGTATGCAGAGAACTTGTCCGCATCAAGAGTCGCCGACGTGACAATAACTTTCATGTCGGGCCGCCGTTTGAGGGCCTTCTTGAGCAAGGCAAAGAGCACGTCAGTGGAGATGGTACGCTCGTGGGCCTCGTCAAGCATGATGCACGAGTATCGTGACATGTCCGGATCGATCAGGATCTCACGCTGAAGCATACCATCCGTCATGTACTTGATCTTGGTGGTCGAGCTGGTGCAGTCCTCGAAACGAATCGTGTATCCAACCTCCTCTCCAACCTTGCAGCCAACCTCTTCGGCGACTCGCTTGGCAACTGACATGGCGGCAACACGACGAGGTTGTGTGCAGCCGATGATGCCATCGTTGGCAAACCCAGCTTCTGCCAGGTACTGCGTCAACTGCGTGGTCTTTCCAGAGCCAGTCTCTCCAACCACAATCAAGATCTGGTTCTCGTGCACAGCCTTGATGAGCTGGCTCCGGAATGCGAACACGGGCAACGACTCGCGCTGCTCCTTGATGCTCAGGTTTGTGCGCTTGGCCACCGGTTGGCTCCTGGGAATGACGGCCTTTTTCCATTCGGGAACTTCCTCCGGCTGTTGGTTCTTCTTCGCGTTTCTGAGGTCGCTGGCAAACTTCCTCTTGTCGGGGTCTGCCATTGGATCCTGCCATTGCGCAGAGAGGTTCTCCTTTGGCTCTTCCTTGGCGGCAGCGTCGGCCTCCTGCTGCTTCAACTCCTTGCGCTCCTTGGCCAACGAAGTTCCTGACATGGCTGCTCGGTTCATGGATCCGTCTGGTGCCTTGACCACCCTGATTGGTGACAGTTCAAGAGACTGCTTAGTCTGCCCAGCCAGGAAAGGGGGTTCCTCTTCGCGCACTTCAATATCGACATCCTCCTCCAGCTCCATTTCGCCGTCACCGCGCAGGGTCGAGTTATAATCCTCTTCCAGGTCAGGGTAATCGGACGCCTTCGCGACTCCTGATGCAATCAACTGTCGAATCTCCCATCTTTCTGGAGATGTCATCCTCTTCTTATGACGTCGTGGCGCACCCAGGGTATCTCGCGGCATAGCGGCCACCGGGTCTGCAAAACCATTCCGAGCGCCTCCTCCCAGGGCCTCCATGTTGGCTCCAGTCGTCATGCGAGCTTGTGGTTCCAGATCATGGCCGGTTTCCTGGTCAACATCCTTCATGGACAGGCCTATCCTGTTCTGCTCGATGGTTGTGACCTTGACCCAGACTTGCTGTCCTCGCGATACAAGGTCGGATGGGTGACTGACACGTTGCCCGGTAGCCATGCGCGAGACGTGAACCAGACCGTCGACCTTACCCCTAACATTGTGCAGGTTGACAAACGCACCGAAATCTTTTATACCAGTGACATGGCCCTCATAGACCTTGTGTAGTTGAGGCGCATCATCCACTTCGGGCGGGGGGGCATTGCGAAAGCGATCGTCGTCGTCGTCGTGCCGTCGGCGGCCTCGTCGATCTTTTCGTGAGTCGCGGAAACCATCTCGCCAATCCTCGTCGCCTCGTTCCCTTGATCGCGACCTTGATCGGTACTTGTCTCGTCGACGTCGTTCTCTCGAGCGCGATCTATCCCTCCGTCTCCGTCTCGACTCCTTATGATCCTCCTCGGGGCTTCGACTCCGTTTCCTCGTGCTCTTGTCCTTCTTTGCCTTTCCTTCTAGTCCCTCAAGCAGCGCAAGTGTATCGTCGATCGCATCGGCTCCGCCATCGGGTACTGGCTCCTTGTCCGGCAGGGCTAGTCCGCTAAACACCTTTTCCTTCTCCTCGAGCGTTCGTGAGTGGTGGTGTTCTTCGTTTTGTGGTGCGCCATTCTTGCCCTTGAACTTGGGGTGCATGGCAAGCACCAGGCGGTCCAGGCTATCGACGAGACTGGCTGGGAAGTCGGCGCCGATGCCCGCGAGCTTCTCGCGGAACTTGTCGAGTGAGTCGCATTCTAGACGCTGGGCGATGAGGAATTCTGCCAAGGTTTTGTTGCCGCTTCCAAGATGGTTCTGGAGCTCAGAAGTAACCTTGGATACGAGCGAGAGTAGCTCGAGATTCTCCAAGTCGTCCATGGTTGGTGAGTGATGTGATGCGCCAATGTGAAGAAGTGATTGGGAAAAGTTGTAGGTAGGACCTCTCACCACGGCAAAACCCCGGTTTGTTGGTGCTTGGCTCGGTGAAGCCGGTGAAGCGCCACCCTACAGTTAGAACTGACTCGACATTTCTGAGGCCTTGGGTTTTACTACGCCCTTCTGGGACTAAATAATATTAGAGAGCTCATTCTATGAACGATTGCCCAAGGCTGGGATTAATCCTGAAGTCGGGGTCTCTGGTTCCCTCTTTTGCTTCTCTCTCTAAGTTCAGTGGATAAGTAGATTCATAACCGCTACCATCCGCAACTCCGGTTGACTCGAGGCGCAAGTGAAGATCCCAGGTTTTAATAATATCAATGTACGAAAAATGCAGTACCATGTATTATAGCTATCTAAATCGACCTGTACTAAAGCGAATCCATATCGACCAAATACTCCCTAGTTGAGCCGCTATCTTGCAGCATCATTCGAGGCACAACGCAAGCGTTCAACATTCTTGCCCTGTCATCAGTAAAGCCGTTCTTTTTACGATTCCCAAGCCAGGAACAACCTTGAATTTAGCGACTTAAGGGAATGTAAACCAGCAACCAACAGCTCCTGCATGCAACGTGACAATCTTTGTAAGTCAGCCTGGCGTGACGTACGCCAAAGCTGTGGCGCGAACCGAGTCCATAGCTAGAAATCCCTGGATCTTTCCACGTTCTAGTCTATAATCAGTTTATCAGCCCAACCAATCCGACAGCTCAGTAATGGCAGCCTGGCATTGTCTCATCGTCAGCAAGAGTAATCAAAGCTCAGCTATCAATTCTGGCTGCCTCCAGCCGTTAAAGCGCAGAAGGAGACCCAGCCCGCTTCTGGTGGGATTAACTGACGTCTCCAGCAGCGGCCAATCACAACACCCAAAACCCTGGGCCATTACGCAAGCCCTCAATAAAAGGCGGGGCCTGATCCTCACCCCAGAGAACGCCACCAGGTGACCTGCTGCAGCGTGGATACCTGCCCCGAACCTTCAGGCGCTCTTCGGCGTCATCACCAGCCCGCCTCAGCCTCAGCCCGCTTCACTTCCGGTTGAATCAGTCACACGTCCTCTTCTTCCTCTTGCGTTATCAAAAAAGACCGCAAGGAAACAATTCATCTTTTCAAAAGCGAACACTACCCCTCCTAGAGAGTTGTCCTCCTTTCCTAGAGTTTCAAACCTCTCTCTACCTCCCCTCCATCGCCATGTGCTCCGCCGACCTCTTCCTGGCGTTCCTCGCCATCCTCTTCCCCCCACTGCCCGGTAAGGCTTCCAACATCACCAGCTCCAAACCAAATCTGCTGACATTTGCTCTCGTCTAGTCTGGGTCAAGTGCGGCATCTGCAGCGCCGACTCCCTCATCAACATCCTCCTCCTCGTCCTCGGCTACATCCCCGGCCTCCTCCACGCCTGGTACATCATCGCAAAGTATCCCGAACCCCCCTACGAGTACGAGGCCGTGCCCCAGGAGGGCGGTCGCGTAACATACGTCTACGTCCAGTGCCCGCAGCCGCACCCGCACGGCCAGCAGAACCAGCAGCCCAAGCCCGAGCCGCAGCCTCAGCAGCGCGGCGGCGACGGAAACATGAACTACGGCACCCAGAGCTCCCCGGCCCCGGGTCAGGCCCGTCCTGCACCCCAGCAGCAAGGCGTCACGGATGCCGGTGAGGGTAGCTCTGATCACCAGGGTGTTCCCCCTTCGTACGCCGAGGTTGTCGCTGGAGACCACAAGATCCAGTCGAGGGATTAGACGACGCGCGAGATGCTCCTCCATTGAATGGTTGAGACGATTGAGTTGACACGGGCGGAGCTGGAGCCCTCCTTCCCCGCGCTACTTGAGACAACTTTGGCGAGCCGGTCGTCAACAATCAAGCGGGTCCTTCAACCAAGGACCTTGGGTGAGATGGCCGAGTTGGTTATGGCGTCAGGTTAAGGTCACCTTAACAACCTACAATTCCTGATGGAGCAATCCTCCTGGGTTCGAGTCCCAGTCTCATCAAGATGGTTTTTTTTTTGCGCATTTTCGCAACTCGTCTTTTTGTCTTGTGTGGACTTCGGCATTGGAAATGCTGGTGTGCTTGGGTTGTTGCCTGAAGAGGGTCGTTAGGACTGTAATTGAAACGACATCGCATGAATTTGGGCGGGGTTTTCAGCAGGCCCTTTGCCGCGCATGAGAATTCTCCTGGGAGTTTACGGAATAAGGATCGATATCTTTTTGACTGGGTTTGCTATCACGGACCGTTGGCGCCGCACTCTGCTCTTGGACGAAGCACCTAAACCCCAGTTTAGACATAGTGCTCAGACTCATAAATTCCATTGACTAGCTGCAGCTCCCCTGAGTCCTTTTTAACCTGGTTCTCCTCTGACATGACCTGTTTCTAGGGTACGCTGGTCTCTTAGCCCTCCTTTGCTGCGATTGCATGCTGCTTCTCCTCAGCGTCCGGATCATGGATCGACGGCGCAGGCCGATCCGAGTCCTTGGGCTCCTTGTAGCCTCGCATCAACTCCTGAGGAAGGAAAGTGTAGAAGGAGGGAACGATGATTTCGACTGACTTGACGAATCTCAGCCCTGCGTTGAGCTCACAGATGGTCATGGTGGCCTTCATTCCCGGGCCCATGCTCGCCAGGAGGTCGTCGTCAAAGAACAGAGTCATGGTCTTGTCTTCGATGGGCCACCGAACCGGGGGAGTAACCCAGTCGTCCTCAATGGTAGCTTCCTTGAAGATGGCCTTCCCGACGGGCGTATGCTTGACTGCGGTGTCGCCGATGACGAGGGACTTGAATCGCTTGACGACGTCCTCGCTGGCGTGGACTACCTCGACCAACTCGAGAGTGAGGGTAAACTCCCGCAACAGCCTGGGCGGCGCCATGGTCAGGCGCTTGAACATCTTGGGCTCATCCATCACGGCAAAGGCCGAGAAGAAGTACGACTTGGCGTCGAAGTCTTCTGGGCGCTTGAATCGTTGGAACGACCAAGACTTGTCGACAGTGTCCTTGGGCAAGAAGAGTTCCGCGGCGGCCAGGTTGAACTGTCCTGGAAGGCAAGCATTGAGGTTTCGCACCATGGGCCACTCGACGCGAGCAGTCCCGCAGACCTGCAAAGCTGCCTTCACGTCGGCCTCGTGCTCCGGGCATACGTCGTGGTGAAGCACGTACCGGAGGAAGTTCTCCACGGTATTGATCCCCGTCTCCATCTTGCCGGGGTCAAAGGACGTGATGTTGACGAGGGTCACCGAGAAGAACCCGGCGGCCACACCGGCAAAGTCAACGTCCCATGCTTCCCCGTCGCCGTTGTAGAACTTGTCGCCGGCCGAACTGGTGCCGTAGATGATATCCGTGGCAGTCGCCTCTCGACGCTCTGCGGGAGTGAGGTCCTTGAGATCCTGACGGCCTAGGCCGCCGAAGGCACCAGGGTTGCAGTCGACGCCACCGAGGAAGAGGTACTCGCTAAAGAAAAAGGTGCGTTCGCCCTGGAGACGGCGACGAGAGCGGAAGCGCTGGATGCAGGACTGCATTCGCCTGTGAGAATGTCAGCACTTGGACAGCTTGGACCTAGGGCCACAATGGGCATAAAGCGTCCATACTCAGCAAAGGGCACATCTCTGAGGGTGGGTTAGCTTTTTCCAGCTACAGCAAGGCAGGGGGGGCTCTATAGAACGTACGGGGCATAGACGTTGTTCTTCTCCTCGTTGGCTTCCTCAGGGGTCATGGGCGGATCAGCAAAGTACTCTAATCGCACGTCAGCTTACACTCTATCGCAGGGAGCACCACCGATCCTGGGAACTTGCCTTCGAAGCCATTTCCGCGGTTCTTGGGCAGAGCAGTCGGGCCGCGGTTGACGAGAGTCTTTCTGCTCCTTCTGCCTTTCCCCGGCTTTGCGATCCCCTGGAGCGATGCTGGGAGACCGGGAGGCGGACCAAGATCGTTTTCCTTCATCGCCTGCTGGCTTTCTTCGACTTTGCCGGGTGGCTCAGATGAGGGAGGCGTAGGTGACATTTCGAGCGGCGTGAGTATCTCAAGATTGTGAAGAAGGTGCTGAGATCATTCGCAAAGGAAGGCGATGGCTTCTCCTGCATGATTCACTGTCGGAGTAAAAGGGAGGAGAGGCAGAAGATTGGAAAGATCCAACGAAACGAAGAGATGATTAGATTAAAAGGCGAGGTCCTACTGAGAGTATTCAGAGGCCAAATTGAGGCAGGAGCTGGCACTGGCAGCTTTGCAGTGGCCGTTTGCTCAAACAATGCCAACAGCCGGAACGCATCAAGCCGCTTCTCATGGCGGAAAGGCCGAATACATTTCGAGAGATTGCCTACTGGGTACTTCTGTAACTATGACTGGGCTATCATCGAAAATTTGGTCGTCTCCCTCTTTCCTACCTGCCTATCTACCTTTTGAGTCCAAGTTTGTACGGGTGTCTGCAGCTCTCCGTTTCCTCACGGGCTTGTCATGCAGCCGCACAGCATCGACTTTGTAGACACTGTGGAAACACAAGTAACGGACTTGGGAGTATCAAGTAATCCTTATTCACTGTTCAAAGATAAAGACCATACATTTGTCGAGGCTGAGCCCATACCATGGCATTGGCCCCTAATATCGGGTCGCTTATCTACAGCCTTCACCCAGCCTCAAAGCTCCACGATAGAGAAGCACTCTCGAAGCCATCAAATTTCCCGTCAGCACCAAAACGAGGCTCAGCACAGATAACAATCTGCCAAAAAAGTCTCCGAACAACGGCAGTTAAAGACCGCAAGGCAGCCAGTGCGGGGTTGATAACGCATTACGGCCCAGCCCAGCAGGGCAAAACGGGAGGCTGATTTTCACGATAGCTTCCTTATGGGCACGCTGCAGTTCGCATTTGCACATTTTTAGCTGGCCGCCCGGAAAAGGCACCCTAAAAAAAAAAGCGCAGGCAAACACGGAACGGCCCATCCCGGCCAAGAAAAAAGCGCAAGAAGCTTTATTGGAGGTTGAGGCGAGCTGTTTGCTGTCGTGAAGGCGGAGAGCTACAAGTTTGATGATGTGATTCGTGGGGAATCTGACTGGGGGGGCTGGGTCAGTTGACGATGATCACGGGCTGGTTTGGCGTTGCGAGGCCAAGCTTGAGGGCTTCCAATGGGAAGCTGATAAGGATTGACGGTGAGACTCTTGTTTGTGATTTGTGCAACGTCCGGTTGTGATGGGCGCATCGGGCGTTGGACATTGTCACTTTCACTGAGTCCTGGCCATTTGTTGGAATGCGGTCGGGAGAAGGAAACCGACCCAACCCAGAAGCAGGATAGCACGTGGGCATGGGATTTCGGCGCGCGGATCAGTCTATGGAGCTATGATGTAAGGCTGCCTAGTTGCTCATCTCTTTTGATGCATGGCCTAGTGTAGCGCGGGAACGAGAACAAACGTGCAACGGCGCACACCCACCAGTTTGTCTTCCTTTGTCTTGTTTCCCAAGTCCCAAGTCCCATGTCCCTGTCTGCGTCTCGTTTGCAGTTCCCAGCGGCTTGGATATGACAGGGTCGTATCGCAAGATGAGGTGACGAGTCTTTTGTGAGCTCCATCAAAAGTCCCCGGCTCCTCACACAAAAATTATCTATAACAAGTAAACGTCAAGTTGGGGTCGGATACGAGTGGGACTGGGATCGACGTTGGCGGAGCTAACTTAGCTGTGATGTGCTCGGTTTCAGAGTGCGAAACACACCAACAGAGCCCTCTAATAATAAGGGACAACTCACAACCAACACAAACACCAACAAACAAACACAAGGACCAACGGTGCGCCGCCGGATAGTTCATTGCATAATAAAACTCCATGCCAGCTGGTCCTCTCCCCTGTTGTTGGGTCTCGCGATGGAGGCGACGTGTAACCAACTAGACCGGTCGCGTCCTCGACGGTGAGACAAAGATGATGTGGTCGCCTTCGTCTAGCGGCTGCACCAGCCCGCCCCCTAGGCGCATTTCGTCTGGATGGTGGGAAACCGACCTGACTCAAAGATCCAAGTCTGCCCAGCGGATTTGGGGAGCGGCTCAGCGCCAATCGTGTTGCTGGGAGAGGCCGGGGAGGTCCCTGGAAGGGTGGTTCTGACAGGCCTCGGCAGGGCCTGACGTTGGCGTGGCTGAGCTGAGCGGCTGCCGCAGCTTGAGGCAGAGCACTGCTGCTGTCCAGGGCCCTCTGTGGCTTCTGTTGGTAGGTTACGCACCGAGCTGAGGCTGGCGCTTCCATCAGTCCCAGAAACAGTCATTGCCGCCCTCGCCTGTCTCTCTGGGGGCGGGCTCGTTGTCGGGCTCGGTCTCGCCATCGCCCATCGCCCCTCGTCATCGCCAATGCTCGCTCTCAGAGGTACCGCCTCCGCTGCGCATCTGGCTGTGTAGGGCAAAAAGTCTTGTCCATTGCATTTTCGATCTGACCGGTGAATGGGATCCCGTCCCCGTGGAGCCGGAGGGGCCCCGGGTACCTGAAGGTGCCTAGTTAGCCTGGATCCCCCTCTTTCGTTTCCCTCCTCCTAGTCGTCGGCCTCGAATGTTGCTGTATAAACCCCAAACCAGCTCCCTCCTTTCCCAGTTCTCTACAACTCCCCGGAACCCCCCCCCTTTAAGTGAGGCCAACTGCCGCCGTTTGAAGATTATTATTTTGTTTGGTCTTGCGCTCCCCGCCCTTCAATTTCCCAGCTCCGTTCCGTCGTATCCGCCACCAAGAAAGGCAATTCGCAAGGTTGACCTTGGCTCACCGATCAAAATTGGATAGAAAAAGTCGCCACTCGGCCACAAGCCTCTGACTCCAAGCGCCCAAGCCCCAAGTCCCAAGACAGAACCAAGATCTCTTTCTCTCTCCCTCTCGGACGACTTGAGGACAAGACGGATACCGGATTTGACGCCCCCCTCCACTTTCTGGCTGGAGCCACTGAACAAACACAAAACTTGCACTTGACGTGTCGCACGTTTTTCCAAAACCGGGGGCTGATCCTGATCCTGCGCATCGAATCCCTTCTTTTTTTGGGCTTGCCGCGCCCCTGAAAACGGGCCTGCATTTTTTTCCCCTTGCTCTCTTGGGGGGGATCTTTGACGCAGTAGAAAAAGGGAGTCAGCGTCAGCGGCCCAAACCTTCGAGTTTCTATCCACTACCAGCCTATCTCCCTCTCGGGTTCCAGGTCGCCGCCTCTCCACCCAGACAAAATACGCTTCGCCTTGCGCCGAGCCGCGACCGCCCTCGCTTCAGCCTTCAAAGCGTCAGCGTCAGTCAACAAGCGTCAAGCTTCAACAGGTTCCTTTCGACTTTTCTGCGACCTTGCTACTCTGCACCTGTTCACGGCGCGCCTGCTCACCGCTCTCGACTCGTTTCGGTGCTTAAAGGCCCTTGGCTTCGTCTGTCGCTTCTGGCCGTTTCTGCTCCCCCTCGGACACACACTCTCTCCCGGCCTTTGAACTCTCTGTTCTTTTTTCTGCTGGCCTAATATCTCCCGCTACTAGCTATCGCTCCACCGACCGCCGACTACCGACTACGGCGCCCACCGCCACACTCCCATCATGATGATGGGATCCAAAGAAATGCCCAATCGTAACGAGCTTCGCGACTACAATTATGCTGTCGCCGGCCAGTAAGTGTCCTGATCCTGATCCTCATGCTCTTTGCGCCTCTTGTGCCCTCCCTTGCTTGCATCTGACCAAGCCCCCGCTACTGCTTCCGTCGCGTCGCGCACTTGCGTCACAATGTCGTTTGTCGCAACTGGACGTGGCTGACTCTCTCTCCTTCAGTGCCGGCACGCTCTGCACGCCCGACGGTGAACTCTTCATCAAGCCCTGTACCCAATCCGAGATCAGCTTCTACCAGTCCGCCAACCGAAGGCATCCTGACTTTGCCGAAATCATGCCCTTGTTCATGGGCTCTCTCATGCTCACCGACCCCGCTGAATCGACCATTGACGACGCTGTCGCCGGTGTCATCTCTCAGGCTGGCGATCTGAAAACCTCAAAGGAAGAGATTGTCGCCTCTGTCGCCGAGCAAGTGGCTCAGGCGGCCGCGCAACCGCCCAAGGACACCGTGACTTGGGTCCCTAGCAAGGATAACAAGATCAAGACGGACAAGGCAGTTGTGCTAGAAAACGCCACGTTTGGCTTCAAGAACCCCAACATCCTCGACGTCAAGCTGGGCGTAAGGCTATGGGCCGACGACGCCCCCCTGCAGAAGAAGCAGCGCTTCGACAAGATCTCGGCTGAGACGACCCATGGCAGCTTGGGTTTTCGGATAGCGGGCATGCGAGTCTTTCGGGGCTCGGACGATGCCACCGAGCTGGACGAGGATGACTACAAGATCTACGACAAGGATTACGGTCGGATGACGGTCAACAAAGACAACGTGGTGGAGGAGTTTCGAAAGTTTATCTTCAACAAGGCCGCCGGCATCGACAAGGAGCTCGGAAAGGCTGTCTGCGCCGCGTTTGTCCGGGATCTGCAGCGGGTTGAAGAGGTGCTTTCGCGCCACGAGAGCCGGATGTACTCGTCGTCGCTCCTGTTCATCTTTGAGGGTGACGGCGAGGCCCTCCGCAGCGCTATCGAGGAGAACAACGCCCTCATCGACGCAGAGGCGGGCATCGGCCAGGCAGCTCGAACCACCAAGAGGGTTGATAGCGGCATCGCTCTGGATGACGACGACGAGCTGGACGAAGACTCGGACCTCGAGACCTCGCTCCCCCAGATCTATGCCCTGAAGCTGATCGACTTTGCCCACGCCGAGTGGACCCCCGGCCAGGGTCCCGACGAGAACTCCCTGACTGGCGTGCGGAGTCTGGTTCGCATCTTTGAAGAGATGGCGCAATAACCCCTAAAAAATAAGTGAAGGGAGAGACGTTTACGGCATTTTTGATGACGACGACGATGACACGGCAAATCCATTTAATCTACCGACCGAAGGGAAAAGCAACAAGGGGGAAAACAAGGAGAGCATTTGCTAGACGGAACGACCAGGAAACCCCGATACCCATGCAACGGATGGATCGAATGGAAACATGTAGAACAAAGCTCCTCGGCGGAGAACATGATGGCGCACGGTGTCCACGATGATGATCTTTTCTTACCGTTTAAGCCAGACAGACATCTGGGATTTTGCTTTTTTTTTTTATGCCTTTGGCGTTGACGGAAACGGGGCTTCGGAGCATCCAGGGTGTACACATATTCAGGAGCATAGTAGAGCATGACATGGGAAGCATAGGAAAAATTCCAAGAAGACAAGCGGGCCACCTTCCAGGCTTGATTCTGCCTTGGCCCTGAGAACGGAATTCAACCCTCAATCTATCTCTTGCTGGTATGAGTGAAGTGATACAAAGCAGCTCAAGGTGAGACAGGGGAAGGGAGTCGAATTTGTGGAGAGACGACAAGACCTTTTGACGATGGTGTCCAAAGTTGTCAGTGCGGCTCCTCGGTCTCTCGGTGGTCTCTCGGCCCATCTTCCGAAATCTGGGGCCGGGGGGGGGGGGGGGGGGGGGGGGGGGGGGGGGGGGGGGGGGGGGGGGGGGGGGGGGGGGGGGGGGGGGGGGGGGGGGGGGGGGGGGGGGGGGGGGGGGGGGGGGGGGGGGGGGGGGGGGGGGGGGGGGGGGGGGGGGGGGGGGGGGGTTGGAATCATGCAGCATCTCGATCTAGGAACTTTTCCAGCAGTCTTGGTGGAGGCCGTTTGAGGAGCTGGTAGAAGCACCCTCTGGTGTTGATGTCCAAAGCAATGGGGACAGAAATATCTACATGCCAGAATGGTGCTGCGATGTCGGCGTATTTTTGTCACGTGGGACCCCGGAGCTTTCTGGTGTTCTGGCTGCTTCAATTTTTTACCCTGCCTACACCATCTCATGCCCCGGCCGCCGCACACCCTTACATCAAGCTTCTGGAAAGCTTCCAGCGCAAGCGCAGCCCCACGCACAGACGCTGCAAGCGCGATCACAAAGAAACGACGACGGAACAAACTCTTCTTTTTTTCTTGTTTCAAGTCGATGTAGCCGGCCATGTCGATTCCAGGCCTGGGCCAGATCCCCACGCAGGTAAGCTTCCATCATTTGCCAGTCTACAGCTACGGGGACATTGGAGCAGAGCTTTGTCGCTAACTTTTCCTGTTTGCAATAGCCCACCGCCTCCTCCACCCGCGTCGTTACCCTCCGTCCCGCCTGGGAATGGCGATTCCAGGTCTCCCAGGGCTCGCCCCTCGTCGTCAAGGTCCTGTCCGGCACGGCTGAGAAGGACGGCATCGAGCTGGCGCCGCGCAACGCCTACAGCTTCTCGGGCGTCAAGTCCAAGATCCTGACGTGGCACGGCTGCGAGCTCGAGATCGAGGGCCGCTGCGACAGCGAGTTCCTAGCCGAGTATGCGAACCCGAGCGAAAATCCGGCCAATGCGCACCTGAACCTACATGGACAGCTCAACGACATGCGCCAGGCGGCGGCAAGAGAAGGGAGGGAAGGGCCTCGGGTGCTCATCACGGGGCCTTCGAATACGGGCAAGACCACGCTGGCGAGAACGTTGGCAAGCTATGCGACGAGGCAGGGCTATCAGCCTCTTGTGGTCAACGCGGACCCCAAGGAGGGGCTGCTCAGTCTGCCGGGGACCCTGAGCGCCAGCGTGCTGGCGACTGTCATGGACCCTGAGTCGGTGGACGGCTGGGGCAGTACTCCGACCAGCGGACCCAGTAGTGTCCCCGTCAAGCTACCTCTTGTGTTCTACTATGGACGCGAGTCGCCGGAGGAGGACCCCGAGTTCTATCGTGAGCTTGTGAGCAAGCTGGCGGGGAGCGTGAGTGGTCGACTTAGCGAGGATGAGAGCGTGCGGAGTTCGGGCGTGATTATCGACGGGATGGGCCTGCCCGAGCAGAGCAATGATGGGTTCGATCTCGTCGCACATATTGTCGATGAATTTTCCAGTGCGTAGTTTCAACGAACTACCCGTGAGCATTGATCACGGAGTTTGCTAACGTGGGAAACCAGTCAACGTCATCATTGTGGTTGGGTCCACGCAGCTAAACACCGAGCTGGCCAAACGGTTCGGAAGCGAACGGACGAGTTTAGGGGAAGCCATCAGCGTGGTGCCCCTGGACAAGTCTGACGGCGTGGCCCAGCGCGACGAAATGTTCATGCAGCACGCGAGAGAAGCGGCCATTAAGGAGTACTTTTTTGGCGACGCGAGACGGACGCTGAGCCCTCTGATCCAGCAGGTCGACTTTGACAGCGTGGTCGTCTACAAAGCTGAACGTACGTCATCAAGCACAACCCCC